>CAJVQA010003321.1:0-19720 GCA_910591915.1 Cetraspora pellucida
CGATTCCGGCGGCCTGGTTGGTCATGTGCTCCTCTACACATCTTTGTCATCCGGTTTATCCGACAGTTCCTATGAAGATAAGATTTGGTTATATATAGTATAAGGAAGAATAGTATTATATAATTAATATTTCAAAGTTGAAATGATTACTGTATTGATAATATAAGCAATTTGTTTGTCAATAATTTTCTTTGTGCTAGTGATAATAATAAGATTATAAACCTCTTTTTTTATTAGTTTAATAGCTTAGGATTGTTTGTTATTAACTGTAAACCAACATCTAAAAAACTTGAAAGGTTAATTTTTAGAAATAAAATAAATTAGAAATCCAGAAAACCATATAGAAGTAGTATAGAAGTTTGTGACTAAAATAGACTTTGTCAGGTTAATCTGAAAATTGACTATTTGATAGAAGAATGTGGCAGTTTTAGTTATTAGCTTAAGCTTCTTTTTGGACTTTGCAATCTAGAGAATATTATCCATATAAGCTAAAACTGATACAGATGTTTTTAGAGTTTGGGTTTGAGATGAGTGTAAGTTGGTTTTCCAAGATACAAATAAAGAATAACCTGAAAATTGTGAGACAATTTGATGAATTAGAGGATTATAATAAATTCTCCAGAATAATAAAGTTATAGTTTCTTCTTAATCTATACTATTTTTAACTAAATAAAGTTAGTAAGACCAAGATTAGATATAACCTAGTTTTGGTGATTAGTAAGAAGGTTGATAAGTATATTAATAAAGGTTTGAGATATTAATATTCATTTAAGAGACTTTGTAAAAAGTTCTAAATTGACAGAATTATATGCTTTGCTTATGTTCTAAGACAGAAGCCATAATTGTTTGTTATTGCAACTAGCATCTTCGATAATATTGTTAAGTATGTATATTGGAATAGATGTACTGTTGCTAAGTAAAGCAATATAGTTATAAGAAGATAGAATAGAATATTGTGTAAGTATTAAATTAAGATGATTAGTAAGAAGTTTTATGTATAGTTTCTTAATATGTTCAACAAGGCTGATAGGTCTTGTATTAGAAAGGTTTTCATCAAAGATAGGTTTTTTAGATATTAAAAAGATGCAATCTTCTTTCTATTGCTTAGATATGTGAGAAGTTTAGATACATTAATTAAAAAGAGCAACTATTGCTTAAAGAAAGGTAGAACCAGCCTGTTTAAGTATTTCATAGCTAATTCCAGATAGTTCATATATTTTGTTATTAGGAAGTTAGTTAAGAGTTCTAGTAATTTTGTTAAGTGAAAATTCAGCCAAGGCTGAATTATAATAGTCTAAACTAGTAGTAACTTTTAGTTCATATTTCTCTAACCAGTTAGTATTAAATTCATAATCATTAATAGGTCTGTAGGCAGTCCAGTTGTCAAAATAATGTTGGATATGTTCTTTAATTAGTTTGAAATCTGTAATTATATTATTTGATGTTTTTATATTATTAAATTTTACTAGATCCTTGTAATGGTTGAGTATGCTATTAATCATAAGTTTGAAATTAGTTTGGAGTTTAGAATATCTAAGATTAATATGCTAATTTATTTGTTCTCAGATTTGTTTAATGTTTTTTATGTTTTAGGCATGATAAAGAGCTTGCTATTTAGTATTAATATTGATAATTCAGCTTGGTATAAACTCATAAGAGTTAGGTATAAGAGATATATTAAGATAATGTATTAAGTTAAGATAATGTATAGTAGAATTAAAGTGTATAAGTATAGGTAATGAGTTAGTTAAGAAGGCTTTAACTTGTCTAATAATGTTATTGAGTTTTTTAAGATTTAGGTAAAGTAAAGTAGCTTTAGCTAAAAATAAGTGTTGGAAGTTGCAAATAGTTGTTTTTTTGTTAGAAATGCATTTAGTAGCAGCATTAATAATACTAGTTTGGATTTTATGCCAGGTAGTTTCAAGAGATTCAGAAGTTTGAGTAAAAAGAGGTGTTTTGTTTGTAACGAAGTTAAGGGAAACTTGGTTAGCAAAGATTTCTTATTGCTCTTTGTTTATTGCTTTGTAGTTAAAAGTTCTGTGTTTGGTTTTAGTTGAATGTCTGTTTTTGTCTAAGAAAATGTTCAAGAGAATATAAAAATTTTGTAATTACTTTGGGTGCAGTTTTCTGCATCATCCAAGCAAAATAAATTAAAGTATTTGAGTAAAAAAAGATAGGTCCAAATATAGTTGATGATACTGTGGTGTTTACTGTTATGCCAAGTATAAGAGGAGATATTTGTATAATTTGCTAGATTATAAATATTATTATATTATAGAAATTGCAGTAGTTTGTATTTGATAGATAAGGAAATAGAGTTGTTAGATAGTACATTAAAGTCACTTAGTATTATAGGTAAGATGTTTTAGTTAGTAGCTTCTTGAATCTATTAAATAATGATGTTTTGAATTTGAAGTCTTAATTGTGAGTTTTCACATAATAGATATATAGAAATAATTTGGAATTTATGATTATATTTGAAGAAGAGGTCTATAGCAATAGTATAGCCAAAAAGAGTAAAAATATTGTATATATGAGGTGTGAGATGTTTATGAATCATAAGTGCAGTTTCTGCTTTAAAACTATTAGTACATAACCAATAATATGAATAATGTTTTGAGTTATGAAATTTGGTAATAGCATTATCTTCTGCTATTTTAGTTTCTGTAATACTAATAATGTTTAAAGAATAAGTGATACAATAATCCTCTCAGATTTGCTGTTTAAAATTTTCATTATATTCTCGAACATTGTGGATGCAAATTGTGAAATTTAAAGATAAGGTATTAGAGTTCCTGAGTTGTATTAAATTATTAAAGATAGGAGCTAAAGATGCTAATATAGAAAAGACTAGGATTAATGTGTTTGATTTTAGCTGAATGTTTAGATAATACCAGATAGCTTGAATTAGTAGTATAAAGTGATTAGGTAATAGTTTAGCTTCTGATAGAAAATAAACATAAGCTTCACTATAATCATTTTTAATAGAAGTAGTTAATGTATAGCCATAAGTGTTATTAGATGAATAGCCAAATCTGTGAATATATTATAAGAAAGAAATAGTAGTTTGTAGATGAGAAAGCAGTAGTAGATAGTTGTAGAATAGAAATTTGTTGTAGCAGATATTAAATTGAATGTTGTCATAGTATTGTTTAGCTATAATAGATTTGTCATGATCTTTTAAAATAGCTTCTACTAGTTGAAAGTAAGAGTAGTCTATATTATTTTTTTTTATAATTAAATTTGTATTTGGTATATTGTTGTTTATTGGAGAAAATTTAAAAGGAATAGGTATGAATAAATAATAAGTGTAGTTTGATAGTTGTAAAAAAAATATTTAAGTGAAGGTTGAGATTTGTATAATAAATATATATAGCATTTATTATAATCAATTTTAATTAATATTGTAAGTGTGTAGTTAAAATTGTTTAGTTGTGAATAGTTGTAATGATGAATGTGTTTTAAAAAGAAGCTAAGTGTTTGAGAATGTAGAAGTAAAGGTAGTTTAAACATGCTAACTACAGGTTATAGCATGAGTTTGAATCATATAGTGTATTGTAAAATAAGTCTTGTAGTTCTTCCTTGATATAAGATGATGAAATTAAGTTCAAGAAAGCAGAGAGTTTTTCTGTAGATTCACTTACCATATACTCAGCTTGCACAGCTATGCAAGATATTATAGCCTGTTCTGTATATTAGGTTTGGCTGTTATTAATCTGGTCTTTTGTGTAAATAGACTTAACCACCTGTTCACTTATTATAAGGTTTTTTAATTTGGCATTATTTGTATTAGATAAAAAAAAAAATATTCAATAATATTAAATTTAAGAATTATACAATTAATTATACTTATATTTATTTGTATATAACTAATTTTAATTAGTCTAAAATATATATTGGAGGTGTGGTAACCTAGTAAAGTGGTCAGGTTGTCAATCTTTCAAGTAGTAGGTTGGGTGTTCAAATCTCATTGACAGTGTAAATTTGGATAATCACCTATGTAATATTCATATTATGGCAGCTGTTACTAATAATTGGGTTAAGATACCTGTAATAGTGGTTATACCAGCATAACTGGCAGGTCATGAGGCATCTGTGCAATGTTGAGGTTATACAGAGGAATGCAAACTAACATATTGAGTAGTACAAACACTAGATAAGTCCTTGTGGCTGTATAAATCTGTTGAAATTGAGTAACAAAAAGTCCATTTGGAAAGACCTAAGTAGAAAGGTAGCTAGATCTTCAATAGCCCTACTGTAAAGGCTAGCTCGGTGAAATGGATACCAAGGTCTAGTATCCAGTCCTAGTAGCCAGACGGGCAAGAACCTCTAGGTTAGGAGTCTTGAAGGTACCACCAACCAGGCTGCTAGAATAAACTGAAAAAAAAGGATATCAGGCCAATCTAATATACTGATAGACTGGTCATAGTTCTACATAGGCTATTTGGATTGAGAGTTTGATAAAAGGGCAAAAGAAAAGGCAGAGGTATACTAAAGTACTGAAGTTATGCTATGAAATAGATGCTGAAGTCTAAGTGAACTCTACAAAAGCATAGTGGTTTAATAGTTAGCTCTGATTACAAGTGTTAGTTTTGTCATAGTGATATCTAGGTTAGCTGTAAAAATAGGTACAGAAGGCTCTAGAGCGTTTACCTCAAGGATAAATTAGTTCTAAGGTTGAGGACAATAATCTAGTGCATCTGAGATAACCAGTAATGTTAACACAGGTTACAGATTCAAAAGGTTTAAAGTAGAACACCCAAGCAGAAGTATTAGGTATGACAATTAGTAGAAAATCTTCGGGTGGACTCCTTAAATAGGTAATATAGAAAAGTTACACATGTAGCCAATTGTACACTCTCTTGTAGTGGTTTATTGAACTACAATACCAATAAGTGATTAATAAAAGTCAAAAGATCAAAGAGGTTACTTTAATACCAAAAAAATATATATATATATTTATATTAACATTTTTTATATTATTACAAAATTGTAGTTTTTTTGATATAATACAACTAAAAAAAAAAGTTATCTAATTTAAAAATTAATTATTGCAATTATATACAAAATAAAAATATAGTAATTTACTTTATTTTATTTATTTTTTTAATATTAAGTTGAGTACTTATAATATAGAATTTTATTTATAGTATATTTAGTTAATAATTACATTATAATTACAAATAAAAAGAGTATACAACTAATTAATTATATAATTTCAGTTATTGTTTAATTTAAATAGTTTATCTAAAAGTTTTATACTAGTTGTTATATCTGAAACCTGCTTGTAGATTTCTTATTTAAACATTTTAGTTCTTATATTTTCTATTTATTTATATTTATTAACAAACTTAGTTAATACTAATAAAAATATATCATAGTTATTAAATTTTTAATGCAGTTTACTTATATAAAAAATCTTTAATCTTATATTAAATCTTTTAAAATCTTTTATATTTTATTTTTATAATTAATTTAATAACATTATAGCTAAAACTAATATTTGTAGTCAGAACTTATTATTAAACTATTATGTTATTGTAAAGTTTTTTCTAATTTTGATACTTATTTTATAACATATTTTTATTATATTGGTATTTAATTCAAGTTTTACTAAACTTATAGTTCAAATAGCCTAAAAAAATAAATACAATTATACTTCTGATTTATATATTTTCTAATATATAATCTTTTTTTCTAAAAAGTTTTAGTAGTCTAGTTGGTTACAATATTTTTTTTAAAGATTAATACATTATTTAATTTTATAAGTTCTAGCTTTACAATAGAAACAACTTTTTCTGTAGATCATTAAAAAAACAAAAAGTAAACAAAAATTAATAAAAATATTGAACATATTAACTAAAATTATAACAAAAGATACTATAAAAGAGAAGAAATAAACTTTTAGCATACCTAAGACTTATTCAACATAGCCAAAAGACAAAGAACTTTAACCACTAAACTACAAGACTTCAAAACATTTCTTAACACCAACTCAGTACAGCTACCTTCACAGATGGATCCCTATGAGGCTCTAGTTTAGCTAAATGCCCAAGCTACACCAGTTACACTTCAAGTTCCTCAAAATAAAAGATTCAAAGAAAATGCAAAACTAGAAACAAACTTCTCTCCCTTAAAAAAAATAAAACTAACAACTCTAACTTTTCTGTTTCCTTTATACCTTATTTTTGTCAAAAAAATTTAACAAAAAGTAGGCAAATTAGTTTATTTCTTACAAAATTCCAAATAACATCACATGTTACAGCTACTAAAACAAACATGCCCAAATCAGTAAATATTCATACATCCCAAAACTTTCTTATTATATTACCTGATTTATTGCACTTGGCACCTGTATTCAATAGTTTTATTTCAGAAAACAACCTATGAAACTCTAAACCAATTATACTTACAGAAGCTCTACCAACTCAATCAATTTCAATGTTAACTATACATATTAACAACATGAAAACCATCTCTAACACTTCTAATAATCATCAACCTATTATCAATAAATCATATAGCAAAGCAGTAACATCAAACGTATCAAAACCAAAAAACAATACAACTTTTAATTAGTGTAATTCTGTAACTAAAGCTCTTGCTGCAAGACAAGTACTCAACTTTAATCTTCAAACTTGGAATAATAATAAAATGATTAAATCTTTTAATAACAAACAACAACTTTTGGAATTCTTTATTCGCAAAATCCAAACTATCCCTTCAAATCACAACATCCCATATGTTATTAACCAAAAATTCAATTATTTAGATACAGCATTATTTCACTTATTCATAAAACAAAAGCCACAGCTTCTTAATACCAAAAAGAATTCAACTCCTTATATCAAATTGCTCTTGAAAAATATAAAAAATTACATAATATTATTTTGATTAACAAATTCAATAGAGATTAAATTCACAAAAAACTTAAAATTAAACTTGTATTAGATTTTATTAGAAATTTAGATTTTCTTATAACCAGTTTTTATGAATGTACAAGACACATTTTCTATTGCCTCAACCTTGCACAAATCTCTTGTATACTTACTTTTGAAAAAACATGCAAACTTCTTAATAAAGCATACTTCCAACTCCTTATTTTACTACCAACTTTTTCAGACCTAATTGACCAAAACATAAAAAATATACTTTCTTTCCTATTTCCAATTAAAGACTGAAAATATACTCAAGCAACAGTGCTAGCACTTTATAAAATCTACACCTTTAACCAACTTAATAAAAACTACTTTGCTAATTCTATTATCCTCCTTTTTGACAATCCAACTAATTTAAATAAAAAAACACATGCAATGTTTCTAATAACAATTTGATCTGAACTACCTTATTTAGCAGAATATAAACAAAAACTGTGTAAATATTATAACTTTGACCATATACCATCCAACTATTTTAATTTACCACCCACTTGAGAACCTTTACTATCAACATCTCAAAATCTTAATTAAGCTGTAAGATATCTTTTTTCTTGCAACTCTAAAGATGCAACTAACTTCAAACACTATGTAAACATACTTCAAAAGCATTATAGTTTTCACAAAATTCCAAATAACTACTTTATCCAAAAAAAACCACTTTCAAAAAAACTAAATCAAATCAAGACCACTATTACTTATAACTTTCTTATAACTTATTATCATCTAGCAAAGAAATTTCTAGCAGAAATACAAGATATATATAAGTTTAATATCCTATTACCACTATAGTATATAACTGTTAACTTTACAAACAAACCTTAACTATCTACAGATCCCAATTTAATCATGAAGCTCAACTTAACACTTTTTATTACAAGCTCTAAAATCCTAGTAGAAACTGCAAGACAACTATATACATATTATTTTTTTTACCAACTATCTACAGAATAGATCTCAATCAAAGACACTATAAAAAAAAAAAATATAAAACCAAACCTTCCTTCAAGTCTTGATGAAATTCAAATATGTTTAAGAGAATTAGATCAATCTTAAAACATTCAACTACCAATAATATCATATGAACAGATAGCAGACAATATCTCACAACTTCATAACTACTTCTCTTTTTAAGGTTTATTTTCACAACTCTTTAAACTTCCCAACTTACCTGACCCTTATTGAGATATTTTTGATAACTACTCTCCTCAACTATAAGCATTACACAATTAAGATCAGATTTATTATCTTTTCAAATAGTCAACAACAACTCAACTAAAATACTAGATACCTTAACAAATAATTTTATTATAAACATTAAGGATTATCTTAACATTGCTACTTATAATACTCAAGGACTCAATGATCTACTAAAGTTGCAAATTTGGCTTGAATATTGTGTTAAAAATAATTATTACATAGTTTCTATTACAGAAACAAAACTAAAAAACTCTTTTTTTGCAGAACTCTCTAATCTATTATATAAATTTTATACATTGAACTTCATACCTAAAGACAACTCTCAACATGAAGCCAGCATGAGTACTGCGATTATGCTTCATAACTTATTTTAATCTTACATATTCAATATACAAACCATTCTAGACACTGCAATATGCATTGATTTTCACCTTCCTGCCAATAACAAACTTTATATAATTTCATTATACTTATTTTCAAACTACTCAGAACAGCTCAAATCTACCAAAACACAATTATAAATTGGTTAACTCAAGTAAAAAGTAATAATTAGCATACAATTACAATGAAAGATTTTAATAACAATTCCAATCAATGCAAATGATTAGCAAATTTTTTCTCTTTTCTTCAATTCTTGTCATTTACAAGCTTATTAGAATTCTATGCTATAACAGAACCTACTTGGCAAAGAGGCTCAAATCAGAGTTAAATCAATGATATATAGGTTAATTTTGAAGTTTTTCTAGACTTTACTCTATACTTAATCATCAATGCAATTGATATTACCAATAGTAATCATAAAATAATTATCACCACTTGAAAGACAAACTTCTAACTAAAAATACTTAGATTCAAAAAAAAGAAAAGAAAGATATATCTCTATTACTAAATGACAACTAACATATAGGAAGAATTTGCTAACAAACTTGAAACTGAAATTAAGTTAATAAATCTGATTCACAATATCACAACACAACAACAGCTAAACAACCTTTAAAATAAATAGTCAAATTTAATCAAGAAAGTTGCAAACCTAACTATTTTAAAAACATATACTGTATCTAAAAAACATCAAGCCTTCTCTCTCAAAGCAACTAAATTACATTTAGTATTTAAATTAACAAACAAATGTCTTTCTATCTTAAGAAATAACAAACCCCTAATCTTATTCCATTTTACAATACAAAATCTAAATAATTTATTTCAACAAATATCATTATACTCAGAACAATCTATTCCTTCATGCCAAATTCAAGACTTAACATTAAGCTTCAATAACTTTCAGCAAACTATAAAGCAGTTTAAAAAAACTTTATAAAATGCCTGAAGTTTAGAAATTCAAAATACACAAAGAGAAAAAATAAATTTCTATATACAATGAAGATATAATAACATGGAATTAAACACATCACATATGATAAACAATATACTTAAATATAACCAGGAACAAGTCTTTTTCGACAAAATTATAATATCAGATAGAATAATTAATAACCTAGAAGAAATAAAACAAGCAACAAAAGAGCACTTTAACAACTAAACTAAACACAACCCAACAAATTCTAATTTTGAACATGAATGGACTTAGTTTCTTCAACCTTTACTATACATCAACTTCAATATATATAATAATCAGTTACAACTAATATCAATTTTCAAATTAATAGAGACTATAACATTATTACTAATAAATAAAGCTACTGGCCCTTTAGGAATATCCAATAAAATGATTCAACACCTATCAACATTAGCAAAACAAATTCTTCTTCGGATTTTCAATGTATGTTTAATAATTAAAAAAATACCAAGTAGCTGAAGACATGCAAACATATAGGCTATTTCAAAAAAACAACATTACAACAATGGCCTTTCATATACTTGACCGATTATACTAATTAAACATACTCGAAAAATCTTCACTAAAATAATTACCCATTGATTAAACAAAATTCTTACACAATATTCAATACTAAACCCAAATAATAATGTTGCACTCCTATTTACATCTACTCTTCAATCTATTCAAAGTATTTCTTATATAATAGAGCATGCTAATATAACAAAAAACAAATACTGGATTTTAGCTCAAGACTTGTCCAAAGCCTATAATATAGTACACATTCCTCTACTAATCAAAACACTTCAACAAATTCATATTTCTTTTTTGATTATAAATTTATTAAATCATCTTCTTAACAACAAACAAAATTCTGTTATTACAAGCATTAGACTAATATAACCTTATACTGTACAAGATGAAATTGATCAAGGAAAGACCTTTTTTCTAATTTTATAGAAGATCTACTATGATTCACTTATCAACTGTATTGATAAAACATATCAAGGATACCAACTTAATACTCATACATATTTATTTAATATATCAATACATACTTCAGTAGTAGCATACATAAATGATATAGTATAAATAACCAAAAACAAACAAGAGTTACAAACATATTAAAAACAGTCAACTCCTTTTTCTTTTATGCCAATATCAAAGTTAACTCTCATAAATCAACACTAGTAACTAATAACTCAAATCCTAATACTAATATAATATTTCAAGAAAAGAATATATCAAATATCTAACAAAAAGCAATATTTAGATACCTGAGAGCATGGCTTACCTAAAACCCATTTCTTCAACCTATGAAAAAATTCTTAATCAAAAACATTACCTCTAATTTAAACAAAATCAAATTTGCTAAAATAACTGACAAACAGGCTATTTATATTATTAATAATATGATTCTTGCACAAACAGCATATCAAATGCAAAGCACTAATCTATCAAAATGCTTTTGTAACTTTATTACAAATTTATACACAAATATCATTAAACAGAAAGCTTGACTAGCTCAGTCCACTCCTAACTTCACACTATTTTATTCTAATATATATGTTTTAAACACACTTTACAATATTTAATAACAACAGCAAATTTGTACATTAGATCGAAGCATTAATTCTCTTGACTTTAACAATTATAGTTTAAAAATCTGATTACAACAAATTCAAAATGATGCCAACTCAAACAAATTAATTTTATTAGAACAACCTATACTAATTATAAACAAGGTCAAAACAAATATAGCTCAAATGATAATTATGCTTCACTTATTAAATATCTAGCTAGAATGCACAACTAACTTATGACCTATCTCCAAACAAACAAAAGACACATCTATTAACCAAATTCTTTATTCAATAAAACAACTATATACAATCAAAAAAAAACTAAATAATTATAACATAACTTGTATTGAACAATTCCTTGATTACTCAAACTACAATATCTTAGATTGAATATTATTTTATTATAATATACAAAAAATACCAAGAGGAAAAACACCAAAATGGTTTAAAGCAATTACAGGCAATATAATCTTATCAATAAACTTATCTACAACACTAAAATATCCTAACCTATACACTTTTATAAAAATTAATACTACAACTTCACAATAGATAATTACAAAATCACAACAATTTGGAAAACTAATAAGCATCACCAATAATCAGGCCAAAATTAAATACTATAACACTTATCTACTAAATGCTTACCAACTAATATTATATCTTGGATGCCAAATCAAAAATCCAAAATTCAAAACAATGTATTGCTATTTTACTAGGCCCATACATCTGACCTTCAAAATTCAAGTTGACTGTCACAAATGAATTTATGCAAACCTTAATTGTTTATATTTCTATCAAACAACTACACAACCTAAACAAAATTACAAATATTTACTTCCAACTTCAAAATATTGAACCAACTATAGACTCTTACAGACCTTCACAGATAACCAAGAAGAAATATAGAAATTATATATAACAAGGTTATTCCTAAAAGAACTAAACCTCAAACTTACAACTACTTTCAAAAAAACAAATAGATACAACCTCCTTATGCTCAACTATCATTTTAGTATAATGATCATACATGATATTGCACCAACCAAACCTTTCTCTTTTCAGATTATGCAATGTTCACAATGTTTGCAATAATTCTTATAATAATAACAGAAAAGACAAAAATTCAAATATTAACTAACAAAAACAACATTTTTATCAAAATTTCAACAATGCTTACAAGGTTATCTGAACAAAAACACCAACTAAGGAAAAATTCTTTTAACAACATTATCATTCTTCTTAATACTATTATTAATGCTAAAAACTTAAAAATTAAAATTAACCTAACAGAAGAAAAAATCAGTATAAAAAATGCCTTCCACCAATTCTGTACTAATTTGCTATTTAATACAGTACTAAACACTATTTTTACTTCCTTCATAATAAATACATTAACTACATATATAATTCACCAAATACCTAAAATTCTACAACAAGCAGAAGCAATTATTACATGGAATAATCAGAAGCATATAAAACATATTACTGACAATCTTTCTAACATTAATTGAAAACTTATATTTGAATATCTTAATTTTAAAAACAAACCACTTAGTAGACATACTGATCCTATAAAATCTACTTTAAAAACATTCAAAATCAAAATCCTAACTTCAGAACTACCAACACATCTTAACCTTCATAAAAGAAATCCAACAACCTACACCAATCCATATTGTGCAAAGTGTCTGAACATATTAAAAGACATAGTTCATATGCTTACCTGCCTATACAACCAAATAGAAATAAAAAAAATAATAAAAGAAGCAATAACAAAAATCTGTGAGGATAATGAAATTGAAACAACTATATCAACAAATTTAGCTCAAAAAATCTAAAACATCTACTTAAATCAACAAATTCTGATTAGAATTATAACAAATAATTTATATGAACTAGATTTACTAAAAAAGAACCTACTACCAAAAATTTATTACCAAATTACAAAAAAGATATATAAATATATACGAAAACCAAGTAGAATATATGTCCAACAACATATTTCATTTGCACCAACTATCATTACTATTAATTCAGACCATATACTACTGATATCTATAGATAGACAATATACTTTATAGCTTAATAGATTTATACATTTAAACCAAACATCTTCTCTTACTAAACCCATAGACTAAAGGTCTCTTAACTATTCTAGCTAAAAATAGGTTAAGGGTAAATTAGCTCTAATTTCTACTCTTTTAGTTTAATATATCAATTTGTACTAGTTGTACTTAATTATATATTACTAAAATAAAGAACTAAAGGAAAGACTTTTTTTTTTAAAAAAAAAATAAGTTCTAGTTTTATTTTATAAATTTAGTCTTTACAGTAACATTGTTAAAAGTTTAAGCTATCTTTTTACTTAGATCTTCCAAGTAGAGTTTTATTTTTTTAATTTTTATAATTTATATAATTATGAGAACTTATCATAAGTTTATATTATTTAGTACTAGTTTGTATTTTTTATATAAGATACAACTATTGTATAAATGTTATGTAATCTTTTAGTTATACTAATATATCACAGATAACAGATGTTTTATTTTAACTAATAGCAAAATACAATTAACTATAATACAAAAAAAATTTAATTTTCATTAATACTAAGATTTAAACTTTAGACTTGTTATTTGAAAAATAACAATATAACTATTTTATTATATTATTATGATTTTTAGTTTACTTTATTATTATTTTTTTTTAAATATTAAAGTGAGTATTTGTGATTTAAGATTTTATTAATAGTATATTTGGCTAATAGTTGTATTACAACTACAGAAGTTAATTATAGAAAGAGTTTACAACTAGTTACTCATATAACTTTAATTATTGTCTAATTTAAGTAGTTGTTTAAAGGTTTTACACTAGCTGCCATACCTGAAACCTGCTTATAGATTCTCTATTTAAACACTCTAGTTCTTGTATTTATCTACTTATCTTTGCCTATCAATAATCCTGACTGATGTTAGTAAAAATATATCATGGCTACTAAGTCTTTGAAGCAGTTCACTTATATAAAGAACTTTTGACTTTGTATTAAACCTTTTAGAATCTTCTGTATTTTATTTTTATAGCTAACCTAGTATTACTATAGTTAAGATCAACACTTGCAGTTAGAATGTATCATTAAATTACTATGCTCTTATAGAGTTTACTCTAATTCTAGTACTAACTTCACAACATATTTCTACTACTTTGATATTCAATTCAAGTTCTAACAAGCTTTTAGACCAAATAGCCCAAAAAGGTAAATTGTAATTATACTTCTGATTTACATGTTTTCTAATATATAATCTTTTTCTCCAAAACAGATCTTAGTAGTCTGGCTGGTTCTATTTGGTCTTTTCTCAAAGACCAGCTCTTTGCCTAGCTTTACAAGCTTTAGCTTCATTTTATAGGTTTAGTTTTTATAATAGCATTATCAAAAGTTCAGATTATCTTTCTACTTGAGTTTTCCAAGTAGACTTCCATCTTTCTATCTTGTTTCTGTAATTTATATAGTCTAAGAACTTATTATAAGTTTATACTACCTGGCAAAGTTGTATGCAAACATTATTCTATTAAAATTACATGAACACAAACAGTTTCAGACAGTGTCTTATATCCTGAACAATATTCTATATTTATGATAGCTGTTTTATATTATATAGTTTATTAAACAACCTGATTAGCTAACAGTTATTCTTATTATAATATTAATTATTTAGAACAAAAAAATATTGGCAAACATGTTTAGGATGTTCTATCCTAAACCACCTATTGTCTATGTTTCATAACAATACTAACATCTGGTACCAGTTTTACAAGTTAAATGAATAAATAAAAAATAAATAATAGGTAAATAACAAAAAAAAAATCTGCCATTATTCTACCTATATCTGTCAAATAATAGCAGCATAACAGCAGTATAACAGCAACATAATAGCAAAATAATAGTAAAATAACAGTAAGTTTGTTAATATAAGTAATATAATAGTAACATAATAGCAAAATAATAGAACAGTTCTATTATTTTACTTTTAGTTACAAAGACTAAAAGTAAAATAATAGAACTGTTCTATTATTTTGCTATTATGTTACTATTATATTACTCATATTGACAAACTTACTGTTATTTTACTATTATTTTGCTGTTATACTGCTATTATGCTACTATTATTTAACAGATATAAGATAGAATAATGGCAGATTTTTTTTCTGTTATTTACCTATTATTTACCTTTTATTCATTCATTCAACCTGTGTTTGTATTCTTTTGTACAAAGTTGTACAAATACCTAGACCTTCTAGTCATACTGATATGATATGAGTAACAGGTATCTAATTCCAACTAATAACAAAAAATAGTTAATTATATTACAGAAAGAATTGCAAATTTTCACTATTACTAGAATTTGAACTTTAGACCTGCCACTTGAAGGTTGATAACCTATTCACTTTACTAAGTTACTATACCTCTTATTTATTTTATTATATTGTAATAAACAAATAATTTAAGATAATAATAATATGAGAAAGTGCTAATAAAAACTAAGCAAATTGTTTTTAAGTAAATTTTTATTAAACTTTAAAGTAAAATATCTTAACAATTATTAAACCAAACTTAATAAAGTTTTTTTTATTTTAATTCTATATAGTTATAGAATTAAAATAAAAAAAAATTACCAAGTTTGATTTAATAGTTGTTGAAATAAAATTTAAAAAAAACTATACTAAAAACAATTTATTTAGTTTTTACTAGCATTTTTCTATATATATATATTAAATTTTATTAACAAATATATTTATAAGAATTATTTTTAAAAAAATATTGTACTTTATAAGAAAAATAAAAAATTATTATATTTAGATTAAAGTATAAAAAAATTAAAATTAGTTAAGAAAAAAAAAGTATATTTTATATATTTTTTTATTTTATAAAAATATTAAAAATTTAAACAAATTAGGTTTAGATTATAAATAACTTATCTGAGCTTTTAATTTTAATATTTTATAGATATAGAATTCAAATATAAATTTTTTTTTATATATTCTATCTGTAAAAAGATTAATTGAGTTTTAATAAAAATAGTGTCATAACCTTATCTTTAATATTAAAAAAAAAATTAACCAAAATTAGAAGATACTATTATTATTATTATTATTATTTTAACTTAAGCAGTTATACTAGTACTTTATTAGAATTCTTAAAACTATACAAATTATATAAAATTTTTCTAATACTTAAATTCAACATCATCTGATTACCTTATTGATACCTAAATGTGACCTGCTGCACTACTCTAAACAAAGATAGACTGCTTATCTAACTGATGCTTTACAATAGAATATCATTAATCTAATAATATCTTTTTATAAGAAAGCAAAAAAAAAACAAAAAAAAATTTTATATATAAAAAAAAAAACACAAAGATATAAAGATAAATAATAAAAAATACAAAACAAAAAATAAAAGAGAAAAAGAGATAAACAAAAAAAAAAAAGCATAAAACTTATAATTTACAAAAAATCAGATAATTATAATTTTAAGCTTGTGTCAGATGTAAAACTTGTAATTTACAAATATTAGACAATTACAATTATAAGTCTATGCTAAGCTTTTAAAAATTATAAACCATACTAAATAAAAATTACTTTAATATTTTTCTATTTATTTAGATTATTTAAACAAATAACTAAAAAGAAAAAAAACTTTGACTTTATCATAAAGAGTCAATATAGGATACTAGTTAGTTTAAGGTCAGTATTTAACAAGTTTTTAGCAACTTAAAGCATGTATATAGTCATGTTTGTATTGTTATATTATTTCTGATCTATGTTGTTAACAATTCTGTTTAGAAAGTAAATACTACTAACTAGTTTGGTAATTTTATATATTAATCATTAGAATAGGACAAACTAAATTATCTAATTTTATAAAATTTTTCTTAAAATAAAATGAAAGTACTAAGTAAGCCAACTTTTTAGCTTTTGTGAGTTTTTAACTCTTGTAAGTGTTTTTTGTAAATTTATAGATATATAAAACTAATATATTTAGCTTTATTATTTACTTAATAAATAAAATTATAGCTTTTACTAACTACTTTTCTATAGTCTTAAAGTGCTTTTTAAACTATTATCACAAAGTTGCAAATTTTTTTCAACTTTATTTTAATATTCAACTATGCATGTACAGTACTACAAAAAGGTTTTTGTAAAATTTAATATATTAATTATATTATTTTTTTTTGTAGTTTGACTTTTCTTTTAGTGTTAAGATGGTCTTTTTGGTTTCTTAACTTTTATTAATGACTTATTGGTAATGTGATTTTATGAACTACTACAAAAAAGAGTACAATTGACTATATGTATAACTTTTCTATATTATCTATTTAAGAAGTTCACTTGAAAGTTCTTTACTAATTGTTATATCTAACACCTCTGCTTGGATGTTTTATTTTAAACCTTCTGAAACTGTAATTTGTACTAGGTCATACTCAGATGTCTAGATTATCATCTTAACCTTAGAACTAATTTATCTTTGAAATAAACTTCTCAGAGCCTTCTGTACCTATTTTTATAACTGATCTAAATATTACTGTTATAAAATGAATTTTATTATTATTATATTTTAGTATAGTTTTATGAATGTATATTTTATTAATTGTTAGTATTATTATTATTATTATTATTATTATTAGTATTAGTTATTATTATTTAGTTATAGTAGGTAGAACAAATACAGTGTTTGACACATGATGCTTAACACTTGACACTTAATGCCTGATGCTTAATGCTTGATACTTGACGCTTGACATTTAATGCTTGACACTTGACACATGACACTTGACACTTGACACCTGACATCTGACACTTCATTCTAATAATTATTAAGCTTTGATGCTTAGCTTTAATAATTGTTAATGGATATATAAATTCCAAGAATTTTCCCAAGTCAAGCAAGTCACAGATACCTCTTTTCCTTCTATCTTTTAGTTAGTAACTCCTGTAAAGTGTAAAAGGATTTCTTAGGAACAGAAACCTAATGGATAGCCTTATTCCTTTAATAAAGTTATTACCTTTATCTATAAACTATATTGATATTCCCCCTCTAAGGTAATTTCTATAGACAAGGTCTATCACTTCCAAGTTAATAAAGTTATAAACTGTTGTATTGTTTTAACCAAACTGCCCAGAGAAGAGTATAGTTGCTAAATAGTTAAAGTTATTATACTTCTCTCTTGGACACCACTATAAACCTGTAAAGGATCCCTGTAGCCATATCATTGTTATAGTAAGAAGTTAAAGAAAGCCTCCCTACTGTAACATTTGGTGCCTTCTGGCAGAAAGCAAAAATAAAAGCCAGTTTGATTCCTAGCTGCTGAATAATTTTCATCAAACATATGGGGTCTGTGCTTTGAAAATGATGTTATAGAACATAGTAATTACTATGTCATATAACATCATTTTCAAGGCACAGACCCTATATTCGTCTTGGAAGATAGCTGCTGTATAATTTTTTACTGAACATAACCTGTCTCAGAAGATAGCTATTATATTAATTTTCACTAAACATAACTGTCTCAGAAGATAGCTGCTGTATTGTTCTAGAGTTAGAACACTTTTCTTTGATTACTCTCTTAAACAAGTGAGAACTTTTCTTTTATGATTCATACTGCTGCTAAACTCTATTCCAAAAATATACAAAGTTACCAAAACACCCATTTAACTGGAACTCACCTTGCTGTAGACATGCTTCAAGCAACCAACCCAGATTTATCTTGTCTTCAGTGTTATTGGCCTACCTGCACTAGTCCTCACTCACTTTTTGAAAAATTTTGGACTTGGTATAGAACCAACTTCCACACTGAGTATCATACTTTTAAAGCTCAGAAAAACTTTACTCTTCTTACCAACCTTTCCAATCGAATCACACTTCGCCTTTGTGTTTAAGATATTATTTTTAGTTGCCATTATCAATCTAATACCTTCAATTCTAGAGAAATTGCTCTAGCACTAGTTCAAAAATATACTCAGTTTTTACAAGTTTCTACCTTATCTTTTGAACATCAAAATGCTTTTGACTTTATATTGACACACCCCAAAGTTTTAGTTTTGAAGAATCTGGTCAATTTAGTCAACATTTAGGAGATTTAGAAAGCCCTATTTTACCTCCAACTAAAGAATATAATATAACCCTTACTGCTGATATTCCACTCTTAACTAACCCTGCAGATAGTCTACCCCCTTATAGTAAAATAGTTACTTCTACTAAACACTCTGCTAGTTACTATACTCCTCTTGGTTTATCTCATCAACAGCCTCTTTTAATCAATTTTTCTGTACCTCCTTTACTTATTACTAATAATATTGAGACTGGAGAATATATTACTGCTTCTGTGGATCTTACAGAAACCTCTAATTCAAATCATACTTCTACTGACTTACCATCATTACAGGCTTTTGAAGATAGTCCATCTTCTTCACCTTCACCTCAACTTGCTCTTCCTCAATTACAACCTATTCTAGTTCAACCTCAACTTATTGTTGCTCAACCTCAATCTTAACTCCTTTCTTCACTCTCACCTATCCTGAACAACCTTTCTGACCTACTTGATAACATGGCTAACCAAGCTTTACAAAATGCAGCTACTGCTATTAATAACTTAGCTACTGCTTTA
>CAJVQA010003322.1:0-19717 GCA_910591915.1 Cetraspora pellucida
ACTACTAAGTAACCTATTTACTTGCCCTTTCACTTGCTATACCTTTAGCACAAGCTCTATCTTTTTCTTTAAGCCTGCGAAGTTGGTTGTAACAGTCAGTTTTGAGAAAACTTTCAATTTGCTTCTGTCGATTTTGTGTACGAGTGATCTCAACCATCTTTTTTTTTTATTGTGATAATGAGCTTATTTAATTATCCAAATTATGTTTTACTAATTAAAAATTAAGTATTGATCTATTAATTTAGGTGATTGAGAGCACTCTTAGTCTTCAGATTTTAATTTAGATAGCTCAGAAGGACTGTAATCTGTTTTTGGTATCTTAGAGTCTGTCTTTAAAATCCTTTTTTTCTAGTTTTTGACTTCTAGTGATCTGGTTAGTAGTATCTTTTACCTGAGATTCTTGTCTATCTGATTTTTTCTATATCAATATTTATTTTCTAAATCTAGTTTTTATAGTAGTCCATCAAAGATCTATACTATCTCTTTATTTAGGTCTTCTTAAATAGGCTCTTGCTTTTTAGTTCTATAAATTTACATAGTTACAAGAACTTATTTTAGATTTGCATTACCTAATGCCAGTTTGCATTCTTTTGTATAACTTCAATATTGCACAAATGCCTTATAACCTGTTAGTTATGCTGTTGTAATCATAGTTATAAGTATCCTATTCCAACTAATTAACAGAATGCTATTACTATAATACTATCTATGTATTATATAGATAATAATTTAAATTTTTACTGTTAGTAAGTTTTAAACTCTTAATTTATTATTTAGAAGATTGATAACTTATCTATTTTACTAAATTATCATACCTCTTATTTATATGTATAATATTAAATATTTTTAAAATTAGTTTTAATATAATTAAAATTACAGAATTACTACTTTAGATATTCTATTTAAGTTGCTAGTATTTGGCTTTTTATTATAATTTATACTTTTTAGATTTATTTATATAATATTACACACTTTTAAAATTAGTTTTAATACAATTAAAATTACAAAATTACAACTTCAGATGTCTTTTTTAATTAGGAATGTTACAGTCTAGCAGAGACCATAATCTGACCTAGTCTTCTTAACTAATATAGGCAGTTCCAAGTCTATAGATTGAAACTGGTTTAAGTAAGTCAGTTCTATAACTAATAATAAGAACATCAGTAATTAGTAATAGTTATACATTAAGTATAAGTGAAAATAAAATTTTATAGAACCAGTATATAACTGATTTATACTTGGTGATCTTGATATGTGCTAAATCATGATACATATTAAAATTAAAAATAGGTATAAAAGATTTATATAGATGCTGTGTTGGTAAACTATCTTAACAAATCACATAACACCTTAAAATAAGATG
The DNA here is from genome assembly GCA_910591915.1 of Cetraspora pellucida. Taxonomy (NCBI): domain Eukaryota; kingdom Fungi; phylum Glomeromycota; class Glomeromycetes; order Diversisporales; family Gigasporaceae; genus Cetraspora; species Cetraspora pellucida. The sequence continues at coordinate 1,364 of CAJVQA010003322.1, forward strand.
CAAACTATTTTGCATTACACTTGCATATAAAGATTACCTCATGTGATATTTAAATTGGCATGATACAAATTTATATTAATTAAAATAATATTTAAGAACAATAATTTGAATTGCACAATATTTATCTAAGCTGATTTATCTAAATTAGTTTTTATATATGACTATAATGCTAAATTGAGCAATTAAAAAAAAAGTTTGAAATCTTTAATTCAAATTGACAGATTTCTAACAATTTTAAACAAGACACTTTCAAGATTAAAAATTTTATCAGTATTTTATGTAACTATTTTGATTACTATATAAACTCTTTTTACTTTGATTTTCATATGAAAGAATTACAAAATTCTGTTTTAGCTTCTCAAAAAAAAACTCAAAATGCCATTCATTTAAAATTTAAATTTTTTTGAATAATACATATAAATTAAATTTATTAGATTTCTTTAAAATAAAAAAAAATTTCATTGTTATCTATATATCTTTATAAATCACCATGCTTTCATATTAAATGTAAATATGTACATCGCAATTCATAATTCAAATTCTCTATTCAAGCACCTGGCCTAATACTATATTTGCTTATTATGTTTTTTATGAATGTTTTCAATTGTTACAAAAACTTAAAAAAAGCCATTTCAACAAATAACAAAAAAAAAAGACTGTTGCAAGTCATAACACTAATTTTTTTAAAATGTTGTTCTTACATTTTCACATATCAAATAACCAATTTGAGATATGTCTTGAATCTTCTTTGTGAAAAAAAAACCTTTAAATATTGAAAAAAAGAAATAATGCATGTATTAGTCATGATTAATATCTAAAACAAAAAAAATTTTTAAAAATTTATTTAGCTTAGTAGTTTTAAAGGCTCTAATAAATAAATAAATAAAATATATATCTTGATGTAAAATATAAATCTTCACTTTATTTTTTTGAGAAAAAAAAAAATGAAAAACATTGATTTTTTTGAAAACCATAACCCTCTTAATTCTAAAAATGATGATCTTGATAGTCCATTTGGTAAAGACAGTCTTTCAGATCTAAATAGTCAAGTTTATCAAGAAACAAATATTAGTTCACTATCTCAAAATTATACACTAAACAGAAGATTAAAAAAAAGTTCAACAATTAGCCTTATTTTAACATCAATACAACTGACTACCTTAAAAAACCTGTATGTATACAGTGCAATCAAGTTTTTTTACAAAAAACTGGAGTTTTATCTTTACAAAGACACTTAGATAGGCACAATATTAATGCATCAGCAAGATGTCAGACTATGCTTAACTTTTTTAGAACTGATCTACATAATAATGATGAACAAAAAAAAGAGATAAAAATTAATTACCTGGATTATTGTGAATCAACAACTATTTACTGTTGTTGAAAATAGATATTTTAATAAATTCATTAATTTTTTTAACTCTGATACCTAACACTAACAAGACAAGCTGCTAAAAAATAATCTTAGATAAATTTGATAGTAGGTGAAGTAAATTAGTTAATGATATCATAAGAATTTCTGAAAAGGTTTCCTTAATTACTGATATGTAAATATCTTGAAATTTTAAAGTATTTCTCAGTATTATGATTCACTTTATTAATGCTGATTGGAAAATGTACTATTTTCTTTTAGATATCATTCTGTTTAATAATAGACATACAGATGTAAATATGACAAATGTCATCAATAATTTTCTTAATGATTTTAATCTTAAAGATAAAACTTTAGCACTTACTATAAATAATAAGTCTGCTATGATTATTTGTGAAAGATTAATTGCACAAGAATTGCAATATAAGCTTGATAATATTGGATTTTCATATTACTACTGCATGGCCTATATACTCAACTTGGCTGCAAAACAAGGACTAGAGATGGTTGATTCTTCTGTAGAAAAAGTTTGAAACTTGATATTAAAAATCTAAATATCTATCCATATTAGTAATGACTTATGTGGATTATGTCAGCTTAAAGAAATTCAATATTTTAAACCTGAGTTGGATATAGAAACAAGGTAAAATAGCATATTCTACATGTTATAAAAAATGCAAAAAATGGAAATGGCTCTTAATTTGCTTGCTGTAGATTATCTACTTATCTGCTTACTATATCTAAGTATTAAAGAACAGCAAAAATTAAAAGTAAAAAATCTTTATATCATAAATACTTGAATGTTGCAAAAGAAAACCTGTAATTCTTATTAAATGAAGAATTACAGGCTTTCCTCTTGTGATACTTGTTTGTTATAAAATTAAAAAAATACAACAATAAAAGATTTATTAACAAGAACAATTTGTACAAATAAACAATTAATTAATATTAATTTTAGAATGTACTTACTTTGTTAAAACCAATCGAAGCTGCCACAAAGTTGCTTTCTGCAATATCATATTCAACAATAGGTAATATATATTTAGTGTTTTTGAGTATTCAAGATTTTTTAGATTCATATATTGGTCAAAAAGAATTTTTCTAGACTATGGTTGCTGCATCAATTTACCAAAAATTAGAGGAATATTAGAACATAATAGATAAATCCTCCATTGTTTCTGCTGTTCTTAATCCTTATGCTAAATTAAAAATATTCAACAGAACTAAAGTTATTAATGTTAAGAATATAGTTCAAAAAATCATAAATCAATATAAATATTAACAAACTTCATCTATTCGTAATAATGCTAAAGAAAGCCCAATTAAAACTGCTCAGAAATTTTTTTGAAAGTTGCAAAACAAATCAGAGATAGAAGAAACTAATTACATAACTGACAATGTTCTTGAAGAAACTTTGATCACAAACTTTAGTGAATTAGATCATTATTTTATGTCAGAACCTACTAAAGAAGATACAGATTCCTTGATTGATAAAAGGCCAATAAAAGAACTTACTCTATTCTTTCAAAACTTGCATCTGACTACTTAAGTGTTCAAGCAACTAGCATTGCTTGTGAATAGGCTTTCTTTCTAGCTGGTAATATCATCTCAAAAACTCGCAATCGTCTTTATTCCAAAACAGCAAGAGCATGTCTCTGTGTTAAAAGCTGGATCAGTAATAGGATAGGTGAAAATTGAATAAAATGCTTGATTAGTTAGATTAAATTGAAAGATCAAAAGATTAGTTTGATCTGATACTTAGAGTATTAATAGAAGTGATCTTAGGCAGTTTTAAAAACAGTATAAATAAAAGATTAGTTTCTTTATAATATAAATCATGTGTATCAATATAAATTTTATATCTTATTATTATAAAAAGTATGACAATAAAATTATCTAAATTATGCATTTCTATTGGCTGAAGGTGAACCAGTTCAAAGCTGATCCCAAACCAAACCTAGCTAAGACTGGTTTAGTAAACTAGTTTATGAACCTTGATCCGATTTACAATCTGTCATCAGACCTAGTCTTTTGGACCAAAACTAACTCTAAACACATTTGTAACCCCAATCACTCTAGTCACACATCAGACTATAACATCTCTATTTTTAATTTATCAGATTAAAATTATTTTTCAAACTTCTACTACTAATAAAATTTAAACTTAAAACCTATTGCTTAAAGAATAATAACTTAACTACTATACTAGAATCATAATTTTCTTTTTTTATTTTATTTATTTTTTTTTATTTTTTATTTTTTTTTTAAAGAAAGGTTTATCTTCTATCTCTTAGTTAATTATACATATATATAAGATACATGTTGAAAAAACTATACTAGAGAAGATGGAGGTAAGAGCTACTTTACTCTCAACCTATTCTTTGCTAGAATGGTTAGTCTTTAATAAGCTGATGAAGAGAAGATTGTCTATATGTAACATAGAGTTGTATCTTTTGATTTAAAGTAGAATATAAAACTGTTATAGTTTTAGTTAAAGTTAGTGGTTGTATTGAAGATGGAATTGAAATAGCAAGTTCATGATGTATTGCTTTTAATGTAAACCAGATTTTTTTGTATATTGCTGAAATAATATTATGGTGAATAAAAGATGTATGTTTATGTTTGTGCTTGTTGTTTTCAAATGATGCTAAAGTATCTTTTGTTATTATTTCTAGTAGTATTTGTTTGTTGATATAATTATAAGTGAAGGCTTGAATAAATCTTCTTGTATTGTTACAGCATAATTCTAGCTTATTCACAATTTCAATCAATATATATTTTATTAGTATTTCAAGATCTGGATTGTTTCTAATGCATGTTAAAAGATGTATAATAGTTTCTGATATACTGTAACTTCTTGCACAGAAATGGTTAAGATGTTTTGTAGCATTTCTCTAGTAACGAAAAAGATAAGTAGGTAGTTCTTCAGATATTAGTTTGATTTTAAAGTTTTTAATTGCTAATAAGGTTGGATTAGTTACTAAAGCTAAAGGTTTTTCTCCATATGATATATATTGTAGGATTAATAACTAATTTATATTATTATGAAGAGTATACCATAATGAAATTCATTGTTGGTTGAACTATGTCAAACAGTTTGTGATTTAATGTACTTGTTTCAGTATAGTTTTTACTAAATAAGTACAAGGATTTTCTAGAGCTTTGAAACAAATTAATTATATAGAAACTTTTGTAGTACAGAGTTTAATAGAAAAATTGTGTTTAGGGTTTCTTGGATTTGAAGGTCTTTGTTAAGGATCATTGTAAGTACATGATCATATGCCAAGGCTTTTAGAATTAAAAAGAGAAAAGTATATTGTTGTTTGTCTAGTGTTAGATAATTATATGATTGAATTAAATTTGTAAAGTTGACAAGATTAACTAAAGAAGAGTTATTAGTATATATATTTATCGAAGTGTCAGGACTTAGTGATATAAGTATAAAATTTAATATAGTTATTAATATGTTTAAATGGGATGGCCAGGAGTTGTTAAAACATCCAAAACTTAAATAAGAGTGTTGAAAGTAGCATTTTGCTATTATTCGAGAAATATTTTCAATGTTTTGCTATCTACTTGTTATATAAATAGTTGTAGTTTTTGTATTAAAGTTGGCCTTAACAAGGTCATTTTAGAGTATTATTAGTAGGTTTATAAAAGAGCATAGGGAACGAGCTAAGATTGAATGCACTGTTTGGTTATGAGTTTTTGGCCTTGTCAGTAAAGTTAGTGTTAAGGCTTTTTTAAAGTCTTCTAAATTGATATAAATTCTTTTTTTGCAATCTACTTGGAGGTTATAAATAGGTTTTGTTGCATTAAAGTAGCAGTATTTGCTATAATCAAATGTATTGTTCAATTTGCATCCTTTACAGGCTACTAATATATTATCTGATAATATTAAATAGATTCTAGATTCTTCTGAAAGTTAGATTGTTTGTAATTATCCAGCCTTTTTTGGTAGAAGTCCAATTTGCCAAAATATGTGGATTGCATTGTAGTATGTTGAGAATGGATTTGTAGATATAGTTATTAAGTCTTGTATTATATAAAACTAATGTAGACACTGGCCTCTTGGTATTTTTTTGATATTATAATGAAAGTGGTTCTATGTTGATAACTCTGTGTTAGTAGTATTTAGAAATTGTTCAATGTAATAAATCTTGTGTTTATTTAATTTTTCTTTAAGGTAAGAGGTTTTTGGATGTTGCATTAGTATTTGATTTATAGAGGTGTTTGTGAATTTTTTTGGATAAGACTAATTATTAATATCTCTTAAAGTTTGCATGCCTAACGTATGTAGTGCAAGTACTATTTGACTGGTTTGTATATTCATTTGAATTATTAGAAAAATTAAAGGTTGTACTAGAATAGAAGTATTAGTAAATGCAGCATCTTGTAGTTGTTGTAGACATAATTTCAAAAAGAAGAAATCAAAATCTGAATGATTTAGATTTTTTTAAAATGTTATAACTAGTGCTAAAAGTTGTGTTTGAGCTATATTTGTTAATGCATAAATGTCTGGATTATATAAAAAGGAGTTAGAAATTCCTTTAGCTAGTTTTGCCTTATGTTTAACTAATTGAGTACATATTTTGTTAAGAGTATTTGCTTGGGCTAAGGTAAGAAATAAAAAATATAGTTAATAAAGAAGTTGTGAAATAATAACACTATTTATGATATAAATTGCTTGTTTTTCTGTTATATTAGCAAATTGTAATTTTTTTAGTTAATTATTACTTCTGCTATTATTTCTTTTTGTATCAAAGTTGGTCTTTTGTTAGTTGAGAACTATGCTCCCAAGTATTTGAATGGTTTGCCATTGTTAATCACTATTAGTTGTTCTTTATCAAAGAGTATAAAGTTGTTTAGATCTGTTAAGTTTGTAACTAATATTGATTTTGAGAAGTTGACTTTTATGTTGGCAAATTTGTAGAAAAATGAGATGGTGTTTAGAATATTTATAAGAGAGGTTTTGTTAGGTGCAATCTACAGTAAGTCATTCATGTAAGCCTTTACTGAAACATTTATAATATTTTCTTTAGTTGTATACTAGAAATTTTGTTAGAAAATTCTAAATGTTCTTTGTATATTTTTGAAATTAATGAATCATAATATATTTTCCAAAGAAGTTGTGAAAAGGTTTCCTCTTGATCAATACCATCCTTAACTAAGTATGGTGCAGTTAGACCTAAGCTTGTAATTATTCTGTTGGTTCAGTGTGAAAGCAAGTATAATATTAGGTTTATGGCTTTGTTTAGTATATGGATTTTTTTTAGTGCTTTATATAGAGTAGGTATGTGAATTGAATCAAAGGCTTTTGACATAATTGTGAGGAAATCCAGACTTCTTTTTTATTTGTAGTTGCATCTTCCAAAATTTAAGTAAGTTGGGAGATTAGTTTAGTGTGAATTGATAAGGAAAAGCTGCAAAATTATGTAAGGAAAGTACTTGATTTTGAACTAGGATGTTTGTTAGTCTAATTGTTAAAATTTTTGTAAAGATTTTTCTAGTATGATTGATTAGTATTATTGGTCATATGGAATTAAGCTTATAATTGTAATGTTGTTTTTTTGAGATTAGCCAAATGTTGGCTTGTAACTACTGGTCTGAAATGCATTCTTGTATCAAGCATTTGTTGAATATTTCTAGTAATAATAGGAGAGCTGATGATGGTAGATGTTGTAGAACCTTATTTGTAATTTTTAATGGTTCTGTTGCTTTTCTTTTAGAGGCTTCTTTTATAGTTTGTTTTAGCTTAAATAGGGTAATTAGAGACAAGAAGTTGTCATAGATGTTATTTTTAATATTGTTAAATGGATTATATATTGATTTTCATTTCTTTTAAATATCATTATTAGGTGGATTTTTTTTGGTCCAGTTTCTGTAATGTTGATGCATGGCTTCTTTGATTTCATTCTTGTCAGTAATTATCTTGTTTGAGAATATAATTTTTTCAAAGTTTACTGGTTCTGCTCTTCTTTTAAAAATACTATTTAGCATATGACTAGTATTATCTTTAAAGTCTGAGTATCTTCAGTTTGTGTAAAATTTGATTCTTTCACTTTGTTCTTGTTTTTTTTTGAAGTTCTGTGCTTGCCATATTGTATGCTTGTATTGCTTTATCTGTGTTATAAGATCAAATAGAAGAAGATTTAATTGTTCTTGTGTAATTAATAAAATGTCTATTTCAGCAAGAGTAACTAACTGCCTTTGATAGGTAAAAGTTTACTTTAGTTAAGTTGTTTAGACTATTATTTGAGAGGTAATATAAGCATTTGTTAATGTTTTTAAAAGCAAAATGCACTTTGGTTGCTTTTAATAAAAGTGCAAAAAAGTGTTTAGGAGTAGTAAGAGTATATAGAATATGTTTATTCATTTTTTCTTTAATTTTTGCTACCCAGAAGTTCTATATTTTATTTATATTATTTTTGTTTGTATTTGATATTGGGATATTTTGTAGGTTAAAACAGATATTTAGTAATTCTTCAAAATCTTTTCAGTTTTCTGATGTCATTTTCTCAAACAGATATATTTTTCTTTTCTTCTTTTTGTTTCTAGTGTTTTTTTGAGATGAAAAGTTTGTATGCCAGGTTGTACTTAGAATGCAATAATCACTGCCTAAGATGTAAGAAGCATCAGTTAGCGATGAAGGTTCAAATGCAAGTTGTATATCTAATGAGATCCAGAAATCATCAATTTGGCTAGCAGAAGTTGGGCCATGCCATATTAGTGTTTGGATGTTGTGAAATGCTAGTAGACTTGTCAAATTAGTAGCATTTAAGTTTGTGAATATTAGAAAGTGTTTGCTTCTGAATTGATTAGTATTAAAATCTTCCAGTATGATTAGGTGTTAGTTTCTAGCTTTAGCTTCTGTAATTCAGTTGAGTAGTTGAGATTGAGTCTTTTTTAGAAGAGCAGAATGATTTGAAGGAAGCTAAGTTAAAATAATACAAAATTTGTTATCATTAAAAAAAAAGAAATCGAGACATATAGCTGTTCCTTGAAAGGTGTTGATTTTGTAAATATATAGTTGTAATTGATTGCAAACTATTAAGGTGGTTTCCAAGCTGGTTTCTTGTTGATTTGGTTTGTATAATACAAAGTTTGAGGTAAAGATTTTATATATGGAGTTGGTTAGTGACTTCATTATCAAGTCTTTTAGCTTAGTTTCAGTAAGAGAGTATATGTAAGTTTGATTTAGCACAGTGTTTGATCTAGGTTTGCATTTTTAGTATATCATTAATGCCTCTAATGTTGTGAATAGTAATGTTAATTTTTTTGTTTATGTTAAATTCATAGAAATTGATTTATTTACATTTTTTACAGATTGTAGAATATTCATATTAGGATGTATGCTCATAAGTCTTCTGTTATAGGATCTTCCTCTATTTTAGGTGTTTGTGTCTTTGGTGTTGTATTAGTTGTTTTTTTGTCTTCAAAAATGTCAAAGAATGGCTCAGATAGATCTATGAGATCGAATATGTATTCTGGTACTATGTGATAGAAGAAATTTTGTTGAAGAGTTTCTAAAACCAATGAAATGTTATGATGTTTTTTAATAGGCACATTTATTTTATTGATTTTTTTTTTGATTAATGCAAACTGCAGCTTTTCTAGTATAAAAAGTAGTTTATCTGAAGTATCACTAGATTCAGATTGTTTTTTTTGGATGTTTATTCATAATTGAGATATTGTATAAAAATAGTAGTGTTTATGTAGTGCTTTAGCTGCAATGCTTAGCTCTTTGAAAGTTAAGATTAGTAGTGTTAAGTTTACTGCTGTAACTAGTTTGGCATCTTTAGGTAAGTTAGGAAGTTCTGTATAATTGAAATCACAATATGTTTTTGGCAATAATGTTAAGATGCTGTATATAGATGGGATCTTTTTAATGAATAGGTCGACTTCTTTTGCAGTTTGTAAAAAGAAGGCAAGGTCTGATATTTTTAAATTTGCAGAATTTTGAGGCAGTTGTCTGCATGAGATAATGTAGTTATTTGGTAATCTTGTAAATAAGTAAACCATTTATAAAAGTTTAACATATTCTTTGAAGTCTTTTTGGTCTTTAGGTAAGAATAGAAATTTTTCTTTTAATCTGAGAGTTAAGTCTTGTAGAGTAGAAGGTAGTAGGCTCTTTGGTGCTGATAGCTCAAAGTAGCTAGAAGAAATTTGTCAAAAAATATAAAATTTTTGCAGAGTTTCTCTATATTTAGTTAGATTTTGTAAGTTTGCTCTGCTTATAATAGGAAATATTTTGTGTACTTTATCATTTAGAAGTTCATATGAGTCTGATAGAGGTTTTCGATTATTTGAGATATATGTTTCAGATATTTTGTTAAATGAAAATATTAAATGCAGGATCTTGGCTATAGGTGCAATGATTTAATGATTTGAGATAAGTAGGCTAAAAGAAATAGCTTTCATTAGATAACTAGGAATTGAGATAGGTTCTGTAGGTAATAGTATTAGTGTCTTATTGATGAGACTTGAAACTATTTTTCTGATTGTTTCAAAATTTAGTTGTTGTGAGATTTTTGCAAACTCTGTTAAGTAAAAGATATATTTCATAATCTTTCATGCATTTATTGCATTGAAGGCTAAGTTAGTCAAATAATCTGTTGCTAGTTTGATTCGTAGTAGTTTAAAGATTTGATTCTGATTTTTTTGTTTATTGCTAATACATTATGTTGTTTTTTGTAGATGTCTAAAGCCTCTGTAAACAAGTTATTAAATTCTGTTTAATGTTGTAGTCTAATTGCAATAATTTGTGTAAAGCTTTTAAAAAATGCTGTATCTCTATAAAACAATTTTGCTGCAATTGCTTTTGGAATATAATTTGTAGTTGGTTTCAAAATAAGTTTGTATCTAATTAATTCTTTGATTTTATCATAGGATATTAGTGCATTTTTGATTTTTAGCCAGGTCCAAGTTGTTATATTAAAAGGTTCTAATCTATCTAGTCTAATTTCTTTTAGAGCTAGTTGTGCATGTTTACACTATTCTTTTTCTTTGTCACTATTGAGGCTATTTGAAGCTTTTTTGTTTTTTCTGAAAGGCTGTTAGTAACTGCCTGGCTATATGATATCTTTTTTTATATTTGTTCTTCTAATATTGTGTCTGTTGAATTTGTTTCATCTTTTTCCTCATCTATGTTTGTTGTATCTTGATCTACTTTCATATTTGGCATTTGTTTGTTTGTATTATTATTTGCATATGCACTAGGTCTAGGGGCTAATTCTGACTAATTTAGTTTGTTTATATCTAGATTTTGTTCTTGTGTGAGAAGAATTGTGTTTATTGTAATTGGGGCTTGGATTGGGCTCTGGCTATTTTGTAAATCTATAAGAATATTTTTTTTTATTGGTTGATGTAATTCCAAAATTGGATTTGTTGTTATTTTCAACTGTACTGATAATGTCATGTCTTGAGGATTCAGTGTTAAGCTAGAATTTTCTTTTTTCTTGGAATTTTCTTCTATTATATTTTTTCTAATATTTGTTTAAACTAGAATAGTAGTGTTGTAGTTAGTTTTTCACTTTTTTTTTTTACTTTGTTTATTCATTGTATTACTGTTATTAGTATATATATAGGCAGGTCATGTTTTTTTTTTGTGTTTTTGTCACATGTGTTTTGTTATTGTTCTTTTTACTGCTATCGTTGTTTATTTTAGTTGCCGATGTAGTTGGCAACAAGGTTGTAAAGAGAACAGGAGTGCAGAAAGTGGTTTTTTTACTTCATTTAATCTTTGGTAGCTTTGTCTGTTATTATTGTAACCAGTTATTTAATTATTTAGTTATAAATTCTAAATGTGCCTAGTTGCAATTTAATATTTGTTTACTATATAAAAATGATTTACAAAAAAGAGTTTTTTTTAGTTTTGAATTTTTATTTTATTTATTAAGACTAATTTTTATAATAATCAAGTTTTTTTTTACTTTTACTAAAATCAATATTAATAATAACTATTATCTTTATTATGTTTTTAATTATATATATAGTTCTAAATAGATGCAAATCATTAACTCTTTTTAACAATTACTTGTACCAAAGTTCTCTAATAATAAACTGGCAATAATCAAATAATTTATTAAGTAAACCTTCTCTGGCCTTCTAAGTAAAATTGTTCATAACTATATTTATATATAAGTAGTCTAATTTCATATCTCTCAGACCTTTATACAGTAAGATTTATTTATTAAATTGCAAAATACTTTTTCTAAAATTTTTTAATAAATTACTAAACTAACCTTAGTTTTATCTTAAACAAAAAGACAGAGCTTACTTAGAGCTTTATTTTGATATATTATATATTAATATTGGATTAATATTGAAGAATTTATATAAAAACTTTTAAAACTTCTTTACAAAACTTCTGTTCTTTTTTTGCAAAAAATTTTTTCTTTTTTTTGAAAGAGTCCTGTATTCTAGAATGCCTAGCACCTGCAGATCACTACCAAAAATCATATTATTAATTAACTTAATACAAATTTTAATTTTTTCTATTTTTGGTTCAATTAACTAATACAAAAATTTGTTTAATGTCAAACATTGTAACCACTTAGTCTGCACATCCTGGGCCATTTATTTGTCACATTCTCTTATTTGTTACACCTCTTACTCATTATGTCTCTTATTTGTCACTCCTTCTTATTTGGCACACTCTCTTAATTGTGTTATATTCTATATCTTTTAGATTTTTTTACATCCAAGATCTTTATTATTTACTTTGTTTTTAATTCTCAAACAAACTATACCTACTTTAGTCTCTGAAGACTCTGACTCCTATAACATTATAGTAAATATAAAGATCATTATAGTGTAGGAATGATTGAAGGAAAACCCCAATCTCTATATATATTTCCAGCAAATATTAATTTAACTAATTGTGATACTACTAAAAAATATCATTATTTTAAAGTCTCTTAACAACTTATTATTGGCATATACTTTCATGAAATATATCATACTAGTTTCACTTCTTGGTTTTACAGAATTCCTCACTTTACTTCTTTTGAATAACCTACAATCAAACTTTTTCTATGATTTATGTTAACTGTTTTAGAAAAATTCCGATGAACTATCTCAATCACCTATTCTGAAACAACAACAATCTGATTTATTTTTTTTCAAATCTCATATGCTATTTTCTAGTTTTTAAATAGATCCTACACCTTCTGCAATTGTTGCACACTCTTAATACTATCATATATGTCTTATATGCAAAACTAAAAATATTTTTTGTATGACTACAAAACAAAATAGTCATGCTCCTGATTATACAATTTGTATAATCTTAAGCAAAACCTAATTCACAGACTTTGTGTTTCTGGTTTATTGAATATTAAACTTAAATCTTTAGCACAAACCTCTCCTTTTACATTTTAATATCAAATAGTTACAGCCTCAATTTAATCTAAACTAATTAGCTTAAATACTTAAACTTCCTCTTCTAATTCTAAAAAACAAATTATTTTTTCTCTTACTTTTAAACAAAAACTAATTTTTGCTCTTATTAAAATCCAACAAATGAAATCTAATAAAAAAATCCAACTTCTCAAATTTTTTTTTTTAAAAAAAAAACAAAAAACAACAGCATTCCAAACAACAAAAACAAAAGAAAAAAGAAATCAAAAAGATACTAGTAATGATCTTGATTAGTTTAAAGAATACCCAGTAACTAATGTTATGAAAAACAATATCAAACTTAATAATCCAATTGCTCAACAATTATTTACTTTTATTAAACCACACCTTATTGACATCTATCTAGGAAAAATCATTCAACCAATATCTGATACAAGTTTTAAATCAAAACTTAATTACAAATATTTAATTAAAACTTTAGCAGTCAAAAGACCCAAATTTTTAACTGATCTCATCTATAAAGCAAACCTTTTAATTGACAAATTAATATCTATTTTATCTGAATTAATCTATTCTATATTCATCTCTCTTTTTAAAGAATTTACTACAACTTTATTTATTCAATTGAACTATCCAAAAATCTTTGCTTCTCAAAACTCTATTCCTCCATATATTATTACTAATCAAAAACAATTAGCTTTTAATTTGGCTTACTTATATCTTATTTTTCATAACAAATATAAAATTATTCATGCAAAAAAGTTTTATAAAGACCTTAAACTCTATTCTATCTACTTTAAATTACATTATAATTTTAGTAAAGACAATATTAATTAATTACTCTTTAAAATTTAAAATAATAATATATTTAATATTAACATTTTCCTAAATATATCTAAAAAAAGATTTTTTCAAACCTTTCAAATTCTATCTTTAAAAAATCATCTACCTGAATTTAAAGCCTGGTTTGAAAAATTTTTTAATATTTACAAATAACAATTTTATAACATCGATCAGGAAAAAACATTCAACTATATCAAATACCAAATTGCTCTTAAATTATCTAATATATGCAAAACCCTTTTATCTTCTAAATTTAAAATTACTTCTATTGATTCTTTACAAGAGCATTCTAAATTACATTTCAAAACAGCTCTATACTATATTCATATTTGTACAGTCAAAAACTGTACAACATTATCTAAAGATACAGAACATAATGTTAAAAACTTATTCTCTCTTTTCTTTACTAACTTATATAATTATTTTTTATCTTCAACCAATATACAACTCAAACCTAAATAAATATATTTTACTCTTGACTTCTCTATATTTAACAAAGACCAGCCTAAGGCTGTTATTTTTAACAAATCTACATCTATCACCTTTCTTTATCAACTTGCCTCTAATACTAAAATAAATTTACTAAACTTAACAATACTAAAACTAATCAAGCACATAAAAGCTATTATTTTTATAGCTTTTTCAAAGCTTATCTTAGTATTGTTGCTAATAATAACCAAATTAACAACTATCATCCATAACAAATTATTGACAAAATTACCAACAAACCTACTAGTACTAAATATTTAGCTAGAGTACTCACATATTTCTATATTCTTAAAAATAACAAACTTTCTATTTCTTTAATTAGAGAAGCTTACAACAAAAGATTTTATCCCAATCAGTTATATCACAACTCTCTCTGCTAATTCTAAATTTTCAAACAAGACTAAAAGCAAACACATAGGAAAACATAAAAATGGTCTGACAAACTTCATTTAGACTACTAAGGAAAAAGACTCAGCAAACAAAACACAACTACTTTGTCTTAACAACAATATAAGCAAAGTTTTGTTAAATAAAACTGTTGTTGGTTTTCAAAACTTTTGTTGAAAATTTTTGGGAAAAATTGAAAAATGGTATTTGACTCAGAAAAACAAATCAGAAGCATATGACCAGTATACAAAATAAACAAAAACAAAGCAACATGTCATGTTATACCAAACAACAAGAATTAACAATAATCAGCTCAATTAGAAAACAATAGATAAGTACAGCATATGTAGCAAGCAGATGGATAAACATCAAAAAAGTCTAGAAACAGAAGTACAAACAAGATTGGGGCTACCATGTAGCACAAGCCTGATACAATATATTAGAGGCTTCGGTGATAGAAATAGGATATATATAGATAGCAAAATACTAGATTCAATCTTGTCAAAGCTGATAAATAAGCCAAACAACTTAGAATATATAGCAAGAGATCTAGCAGTCTATGATTCAAAAAATATAACATCAGATGACCTACTTTAGTATAGCCAAATTCTAGAAGCACTTAAAATAGCAGGAGTATACACAGTTTCACATAGTATCATAGAAGAATGGGCAACAAAATTAGCAACAATAGACATAAACCCAGAGTTATTCAACTACCAAGAAAACACAAATAAGAGAGAAATATCTAAAGAAAAAATTAAACTAGAGAAAACAGAAAAGACAAAAGAAATCAAAGAAACAAAACTAATACTAAATATAAAGAAGAAGAATAAAGAAGACAATAATGAAGAAAAGAAAATAACCCAAGATTTGTAAGGAGTTATAGAACAAATGAAAGACCTAAGCATCTCAGCTATATAATAACCAAAGCTTGGAATTTCTCAAAATATAACTAAAAAAAAACTGCAAAGCACAGCAAGAGGTGGAAACAACAATAGGAAAGAAACAGATAAAGAAGACCAAGATTCTCTAATTGATAATAGAATATATAAACTTAAAGAAGACATTAAAGAAATAGACAAAAAAATTGCTAAACTAAAAGCAGAAGAAGAGAGCCAAAAAACTCCAAAAATAACAGACATGATAGAGCAAAGTTAGTGGTCATCAAGAAATCGTATATGTGACAAGAGCAAATCATTTAAAGCAAACATACTAACATATATTGTACTAAAAGAGAACAAAGAAAAGAGAGTAAAATATGCTCAATGGATTTTTTGAGAAAATCATTACATTAAATCAATTCAAGAGGTTTTCAAAAATGATAATAGTTGAGTAGAGATGAACTTCAACTGTGAATTTAGCAGAGATGCAGCGATAGAGAAAATTAAAGAGAAAGAAGAGAAATGGTTTAAAATTATTTTTGAAGATCAAAAAAGCTAAAAAAGAAAACAAAGTCAACAAGTATACAAAGACAAAAAGAGAAAAGAAAAAAGACTAAGAGACAGAAGGAAGAGGAAAATGATAAAAAAACTTACATAATAGAAAATGAGTCAGAAATAGAATCACTGCTAACGATATGGGATTTGCCAACTAATATTAACACAGAAGAAGTAGATTATATATGCAGAAGTATTAAAAAAGCCCAAGTAAAATATATTAAAAGATTCAAATACAAAGTGTTTGCAGTAATCAAGACAAAAAAAATAGATAAAAAAAGTATCTCATGGTCACTGCCAATAGGAATACACAAATTAGCAAGAGTAACATTAGGTGAAGAAGATTTTAACTAGTGTAATCTGCAAAACCAATTTACAACTAGGTTGGTAGAACTTTTAGGACATGTATCAGAAGTATTGTTATTATGATGCTTAAAGAAAAAAGATGCAAGTACAGTGTACATACTACTGAATAGAAATGAAAATCAGAGAAGATTAGCCACAATTACATTTGCATCAGCAGAAGAAATAGAAGTAGTACAAACAAAGCCAATAAGATTCAACAACTATTTACTCTTTTGGCAAGACCACAAGAAAGAAAAAAGCAAATATATAAAGAAGAATAAAAATGTTAATGTTAAATATATTAACATAGAAGATATTACTAAAGACTCAGAGGTAGAAGTATACAAAAGCAGCAATAGTAACAAACAAGAAAAGAAAAATAACAAGCATCACAATAGTTACAAAAAAAAAAAAAGTGAAATCGAAGAAACAAAACCACAGATGCACAATATGCTTTAAAAAATATTAAAAAGCTTAGAAAGATTAAAAACTTAACAAGGCCAAGCAGTTCTGGCTAATCACTCCTAAGGACGCACCAGTTGAACTAATGCATATAGATGAAGAAATCAAAGATTTCTTACAAGATGAAAGAAGAATATTTGAAAAGAGAAGAAAAGAAAAATCTCTTAATCTAAAAGAAAAAGAAAATAGAAAAAAGAAAGAAAACATAACAAAGAAAGAAAAGATACAAGAAAATCTAAAAGAAAAGTAGAAATAAGAAAGGAAAGAAATTAAAATCGCATGTTATAATGTCAATAGACTTAAAACTAAAGGTTAAAAACTCAGAAATCTGCTGGGCTGAACAGAAAAAAAAGAAATTGCAATACTAAAAATTACTGAAACAAACCTTACAGAAAGAGAAGGAAACTATTTGACATATATTACAAGCAATAAATATATAAAACATTGAATAAATGTAGCAGAAAATAAGAAAAAAAGATCAGACATTGAAATTCTGGTAGATGAACAATAGGAAAAACATATAGGTGCAGTTAAGAAAATAAGTGAATACATGATGGAAATTACACTATACTTTAAGCAATTAGAGTTAATAATAACCTTGGTCTATATACCACTGAATGACAAGATAGTAGGAAAGAACATCTAACAAAAATTGTAGAAACAGTTCTAAAAAGAAAAAGATGAACACAAATAGTCATAATAGGTGATTTTAATTATACAGCAAACAATATACTAGACAGATAACACCCACAATTAGCAAACTACAAAAGACTACCAATTTTTAATTGAATGAAAAATCAGGATTTTAGTGACACATATAGAGATATGCATCCAACTAAACAACAATACACATGGTCAAGTGAAGAAGCAGCAACAAGAATTGACTATATATGAGTGTCAGATGAACTAGCAACTGAGTTGCAAAAAGCAGAAATTGAAGAAGCAGAAGAAATTACAGAAAGTGAACATAAAATAGTAAAAGTAGAAATATGGATTAAACATATAATAGCAGGAAAAAGTGAAGCAGAAGTTAAGAGAAAGAAACAATCAAGAACATTATATTTGTTTGATCAAGCAAGAACAGAGGATTGGGAAAACTATGCACAAGAGTTACAAAATCGACTAAAGGTTAAAGAAATACTAAAAAATATTCAAAAGAAAAAACAAAATGAAGATAAAAGAATAAACAAAATAAATAATATTTGGGATGTAATAGAAGAAGCAATTATTACAGCAGCAAGAAACACATACCCAAGAAAAAAATATACAATACAGTAATGAATAGAAGAAATAAAAAAGAACAACAACTAAAAGAAAACTTGGTTAAAATACAAAGACTGATCAAATATGCAAAGACAAAGAAGAATCAAAAAGTAACAAAAGAAGAAGAAAATAAAATAAATGAACAAGTAAGAGAACTAGGCAAGAAAATAGATGCAAAACTATCAAAATTGCAGAGGCAATAGTCAAGCGCATAGATAGAAGATATGAAGGATTGGAAAAAACTACTACAAGAAAGGAAAAAGAAAGAATAAAAGCAAGTCCAAAAAAGGCAAATAGAAGAAAATATAGATAAAAAATGTAAAATGATCAAGACAAACCAAGGAAAGATGATAGCAAGTCTACTAAATAAGCCATACAAGAAGATAGTACTTGACA
>CAJVQA010003323.1:0-19716 GCA_910591915.1 Cetraspora pellucida
TAAAACTTAATAAAATATATAATATTTAAATCATTAATAAAAAAGTTTCTGTATAAATATTCTGTATCAAGTGATATGGAATTCACAGTCAATTCTATATAATTCTATACGGAATTTTATATTGAAAAATTTAAGTATTAATTCATGATAATTTCAATATATTTTTTTTCATAAGACATATTGTATCTCAAGATCTACAGCCCAAATCCTGAATATAACACACCTTCAAATGCTGGTTCACTTTCATTACATTCTCTTCTATTCAACTCTATTAGGTTAAAAATAAACTTTTGGTATATTCAATAGATTAAATATCAAACTAATCTCCTATACATAATTACTAACACTCAAATCTAGATGAGCCTTGGCTACTTCGGTTGGTTTAGGTTGCAGATATATTAGTCTGAGCTTCTATTTTTTCTATAATATTTTAAAAGCAGAATTGTATTTTACGTAAAATCTCAATTAAATATTCAATAAAGATAGAAGTATAGCCTTATCATTAACATTAAAAAAAAATAAATAATATAGTTAATAATATATAAATCTAATAAGACTGATATAAATAATATTTAAAAAGATAATAACTAATATATAATAATATAAAAAATTACAAATGATATAAAACAAATATATAAAATATTATTAATAAGCTTAAATTAAGAAGATAGCTTATAATGAACTCTTTCTATAAATCATTTTTACACAAAAATAACTAAAATTCATCAGTACTAAAATCATTAATATCTGGTTATTTTATTAAGATAAATAACTTTGACATCTTAACTAAACTTGTTTGCTACTAATTTTATATATATTTTGAAAATTTTAAAGAGATAGGTCTTAAGCTTGCAGTCTAATACTGCAATAACAGCCTTTGGGCTTTTAAACACTTTCTTTAATTATTTCTTGACAACTAGCTTTACAAGCTACTCTATAGTTTAAGAAAAGTTGTAGAGCTTATTTCTCCAATTAAAACAAGGTCTAAACGAACTCAATAGGCCTAATATTAACAGAGATATCTTAAAAAATAGTTTTAATTCTCTTGTAAATTACTTAAAAAATTTTTTTTTATTTACTTTAATTTTTTTCTCTTACATGATTTTTGTATAATATTAAATAATTACTACAATCATTTTCATTGTAAACTAATTAATATTACTTAAAATAGTATACAAATTTTTATTGGTTTTTCTTCTTTTATTAATTTGATTTTGTATACTATTACAAGGCTTTTTTGGAACATGTAACTAAATTGTTACATTAAGTCACACTTGCCATGCTAGCTATATCTTGAACTATATAGATTACTCAAAATTATTCTCAAGATTACACAAAGCTACAGCAGCCACAGTAGCCACAGTATTACATCATACCCCTGTCAAATCAACTCTTACTACTATAAATTCTATATATTAAAAACTTTAACAGTTAATAACAAAAAATTTTGTAAGCAAGAAATCTGTGACAGGTTATGTTGATCATTTGGCTGGTGGTATATTTGTGTTACTGGTACATTTATATTCATGTAATGATTTAAATCAGGATAGAGACATTTATAATAATTCAACATAGCATGATTAGACCATAGTACAAGTTTTCACTTCCATTACTACCTCATATTATAACAGTAAATTCAACAGACAAACCAGACCTACCAAAGAACTCACAAGAAATAACAAAATACAACCCAACACTCCCAATAACAACACCTAAAGAGCTAGTAACAACAGCAAGACTACTAAAAGAAACCTACTATTTTCATAAAATTCCAACAACTTGAATTTAAATAAACCAACAAACAAACTATATACAACCTGAATCAAAAACTACGAATACACAAAGCAAATCTAATATCCATCAGACCTTAATTAAACTACAAGAACAGCTAGAAAATATTACAGATTCTATATATTAATATACCAATAAACCAACAAGAAGATATTACAAACACCTTGAAGATTCTTTGAGAGCATTTTTACATAGAAACAATATTCAACTATTTACTACAACTACCACTGCTCTCAAAACTAAACTGGGATATCTTTGCATAAATCTAATGATATTACAACTAAACATAACAAATAAGAACAACTTAAGCAAAACATCAACAGAATACTAAAAAAATTACAATATACTCAAAAATATAAAAATTCTAACACACAACATTCAAGGCACAAATAACAAACTAAAAATGCAAATATGGCTGAAATTCTGCTACAAAACAATTATAACATAGTTAGTATAACTGAAACAAAACTCACTGAATCAACTTACTCAATTCAAACTATCAAACCTCTACTATGATATATATACATCAAACAGTACTAGTGAAGTCATGAAAAAATAAGAATCAAGCATAGGACCCTAATTTCAGTATCCAAGTTTCTTCAACTATATATATATAACATAAAACAATACCAGGCACAGCAATAGCAATCAACTTTTTCTTTTCACAAAACCAAAAAATAAGAGTGATATCTGTTTACCTACCTTCTAACAACAAAAAACTAAATCAAAATACACAACAAGAAATTGCTACATGGATTACCTATAGCCATATCCACAACTACAGTACTATAGTTCTTGGTGATTTCAACTATGATAGACAAAAACACAAAACTTAGCCTGCAATACAATTGTTCACAGCAATGCAAACCTACAATATAAATAGTCTTTTAAAATATTTTGATATAAACTCACCTACCTGGGCAAGAAGATCACTACAAAGTCAAATAGATGATATATAGATATCAAGCACACTGCTACCCAATATACCTCAACCTAAATTAATCAGTGCAGAGCTTATAACAAATAGTGAACATAAAATAATTTCAATAATATAGCAATCTAATATAAATATTAAGAAATACAGACTGAAGACAAAGAAAAAATCAATATTTCAATATAACAAATAAAGCCTGATGACTGGATAGAATTCAAAAATGACATCAACAAGTACCTAAAGAAACAAAAAAATAAACTTCTTCAAACGATTAATATAGAAAAAGAACTAAACAAAAGCTGGCATATACTAAATGAAGCAATTAAACAGACAGCTAACAACAACATACTCAAAACTAAAATAAACTCTAAAACAAATTATGCCTTCTCTAAAAAAGCTACAAAACTTCATACTGCTCTACAAAGCATTAACCAAATTATTAAATACCTCAAAAAAGATAATTTAAATCTAGACTTATCAACAATCCAAGAGATTAATTATAAAATTAACAAGATAAACAATATATGAAAATGCAAATACCCAAGCTTAACTAGTTGCATAATATAAGCACAATACTAGAAAATATCTTGCAGCTATTAAAACATCAACAGAAAGCCATTTATCAAGCCAGAAAAATAGAAAACAACTTGGTTCATAAGCAAAAAATTAAAAACAGTATAATTAAACAATATAACAAGTTTGCAACCAATACTACAAAGATGATAAACAGTATACTACAAAGACAAACAGACCCAGTAATACTAAACAACATTATATACTCTAACAAAGTTATAACAGAACTACAAGAAATCAAAAAAGAAATTAAAAAACATTTTGAAGAATGGACAAAAAGCAACCCCATGAACAACAACTACTGGAAAGAATGACAAGAACAATACATGTTGTAAAAAAGAATAAATAAGTTATAGTACAATGTAATGTTAAATCCTATAACCATATATAACTTCAAACTAATATAGAAGAATCACCAAATGGAAAAGCCACTGGGCTACAACAAATATATAATGAAATGCTAAAGCACTTAGATAACTATACTTTAAATATATTACTAAAAATCTTTAATGCATGCCTTATGCTCAATACAATTTCCAAAATGTGGAAGCAAAGCAATATTTATCCAATATTAAAGAAGCAACAATTCTCTAAAAAACTTAATGAAACACATCCAATTACCATAATCGAACACATATAAAAAATCTTCACCAAAACAATAACAAAAAGATTAAACACAATATTTAACAAGTATTCAATTTTACACCCTAGCAACTATGTTGCAATTTCCAATACATTAATACAAATATTAATTACTACACTAGTATATATTCTAGAAGATGTACAAGTTCAGAACAAAGAACTATAGTTATTTAGTCAAGACATGTCTAAGGCATATGACACAATCTATATTCCATTACTTAAAAAAGCTCTAAAGAAAATAAATATTTCAGAAGCTACAACAAACCTAATTACAAACATTTTTACAAATAGATTAAATTATGTAATAACAAACTTTGGGCTAACAGAATCATATGAAGTTGGAGACAGAATAGACCAAGGTGAAACAATAACACCATTTCTATGATGTATTTATTATGATCTACTGCTTACAACTATATACAACAGTACAAAAGGCTACTTACTTAACACAACATACAACGAGCAAGGTAGAACAAAAAACCTCCAAACAAACTTACTAGCATTAGCCTACATGGATAACACTATATGAATAGCCTAATCCAAACAAAAACTACAATCAATTCTCAAAACTGCAAGTTTATTCTTCAAACTTACAAATATAAAAGTAAATCTAAACAAATCCATGCTTGCAGTAACTAATTTAACAATTAGCAATCCAAATATAACATACAACAATATAACAATTAAGGCAATACAGCCAAAAGAGGCCTTTTGCTTTTTAGGGTGCTGGTATACTATCTACAAGAATCACAAACCAATTCATAAAATCATCAAAGAAGAAGCTGATAATGCTATAAGAAGAATTAAAAATGCAAATATAACAGAAAAACAGGCTATATATATTATTAATACTGTTATATTAACTCGAATAACATATAGAGTCCAAAACACTTATCTATCTACACAATCATGCAAAGCAATAATGAACTATTATACAACATTAGTAAAAAACAAAGCTAACCTTGCACAAACAGTACCTAACTTAACATTATTCTACCATCAAATTTATGAATTATGAATAGTTACAAACATCCAAACACAGCATCACATCTCCCTTATATATTGATATCTCAATTATGCTAAACTCTCAAGCTCAATGCTAAAAATACACATCCAACAAATTCAAAATGCTACCTATAGCAACAAATCAATACTAACCAATAACATATATATTGCCACAAAAAGAATCAAAAACATCATTAGCAAAAATACTATACAGTATACAGAAAATAGTAATAACTTTTCTAAACAGCAATAACAATTGGCCAAAACCAGCAAAACTTAAAGGCACACCAATAAATACAATTCTTTAGCAAATTAACAAACCACACCTAGTAAAGGCCAAACTCAACAAAATTGAATTGCACTTTATTGAACAATGCACTAATTACAAGAATACAGACATACTAATATGAACACAAATATCATATACTATACTATATATATCTAGAGAAAGAGAACCTAAATGGTACAAACTTATAACAGAAAACATAAAACAAAACCTCAGCAACAACAACTACAATCTTGTTACTCCAAACCCATTCACCTTTAATTCATATTAAACATTTAAAAAGGTATCCTAGGCAATAAAAAAGAATACATTAGGTAGATACATAGGACAAATATTATCTATAAAAAACAACCAAGCAACAATAAACTACTAGACTATAGACAATACATTCACTAAGCTGAAGCTATGCAGAAGATGTCAATGGAATAATACCAATCTCAAAAAAGAAAAATGCACAACAAAATTAAACTATATGACCTTCAAAAAATATTAGTAGACAACAAAAAATCTGTAAAGGCAAACATGTGAGATTTAGAACACACAGCATATGACTCAAATAGTAAAACACAAAATCAAAACAATACTGAAAAAAATATAAACTAATAAAAGAAGTAATAGAAAATCTAAAAACAGCCAGTTACCTACAAGAGCTACAACTGAAATGCAAACAATACAAAGATATTACCTTTTAACTAAACCAAAAATAATAAGTAATTAATAATATACAACAAAATACAATAATATGTGATATTTCAAATTTAAAACTGCAGCCCACAACAACTAAAACACTTATTATGACTTTAATATTTAGTTCAATAATAACACCAAATGAGACAAGAATTCAAATTATTACAAATAAAAATTATTTTACAAAACTAGCCCAAACAGTTTATACAACTATAACAAATGATATATACCAAATATATCACTTAAACAATTGGCCAAGTTGGCTAACATAGAAAGCACTAATTACAAGAAAAGACTTATTATTATTTTAACTTTTTGGCAGCCTTGCCAAAATTTTTTATTAAACTATACATTCTTAGTAAATGACCCTATAATATATATTATAAACATACATTCTTCTATCATAGAAATAGAAATAAGTCAAAAAAATATATGTCATGATGTTCTATATCTTATATAACAAAATACACTCATCAAATATAACATTAGAAAATTCATTCGTTATATACAAAATGCACAATACATAGCACACTGGCAATTATAAGCATGAGCTCAAATATGAGATACTATTCACAAAGACATAAATTGAAAATCTTTCTATAATTATATAAACCCAAAATACTTATATCTAAAAGCATTTAAACTAAAATTACTACTAGAAGAGCTGCCAACATTAGAAGTACTATACAAATATAACAATATAAAGTACTCTAACCCAATATGTGCAAGATGCCAAGCAACAACAGAAAGCAACTATCATCTGATAACCTGTAATAGCAATAGTATAAGCTTACGAAAAATAATAACAGAAATAGTCAACAAAATACTAATCAAATATGAAGTCGCAGATATTAAAACTAGACATCAAGTCATAACCTTAATAATCCAAAGTATTTGTCTAACTGATTTACAAATACAACTAACAAGAGTTATACTAGAAATGCTTTTCCAAAACAGTACAAGACTGATTAACAAATAGCAAAAGTACCAAAACCAAAACACAGTTCATCAATCTACTTAATGCATAAAGTTATACAAAAAATATATAAAGAAATATAGATATTATGATATAAAAACAATATTACAACTTATCAAAATCAAATATCTTATAGATAAAAGATGATAATTAAAACTCTTTCCATAAATTATTTTTATACAAAATAACTAAAAACTTGTTAGTAATAAAATCATTAATATCTGGTTATTTTATTAAGATACCTAATTTTGGCATCTTAACTAAACTTGCTCAGCTTCTAATTTTACATATATTCTAAAAGTTTCATAGAGATAGCTCTCAAACATGCAGTTTAATACTGCAATAATAGACTTATGGTTTTTAAACTTTTTCTTTAATTATTTCTCACAATTAGCTTTACAACCTATTCTATAGTCCTTAGTAAAGTTGTAGAGCTCACTTATCCAATTAAAACAAGGTCTAAACAAACCCAATAGACCTAATATTAATGAAGATACCTTAAAAAATAACTTTAATTCTTTTGTAAATTTTTTAAAAAATTCTTTTTTCTTTACTCCTAATCTTTTTTTCTCTTACACGATTTTTGTGAAATATTAAATCATTACTACAATCATTTTCATAATAAACAATTAAGATTATTTAAAATAGTATATAATTTTTTATTAGTTTTTCTTCTTTTACTAATTTGTTTTTATATATTATTACAAAGCTTTTTTGGGATATATAACTAAATTGTTACATCAAGTCACACTTGTCACACCAGCCACACCTTGTACTATATAGGTTATATAAAAATTATCCTCAAAATTACACAAAGCTGCAGCAGCTGCAATGACTGCAGTATTACATCATATTCTTGTCAAATCAACCCTTACTATTATAAATCTTATATATTAAAAACTTCAGCAATTAATAACAAAAAATTTTACTAAATAATATTAACTTTTGTCCTTAAATATATCTGTAGTATTTTTTCTTCTCTATCAAACAGAATGCCTAATTTGACTACTCAAAAGTTAGATCATTTTAATCTTAACTATTTCTATAACAAGTATAGTGATCATTATGATACAATGATCTGAGAAATGCAATCTACACAACTTAAAGTAATAACATTTACATTTAACTCATCCGAATACAATATTGCTAAATTTCTTTACTACTTTAAAACCCCTATTTAACATACCATTGTTCACTGTTATTGCAAAAAATTTCATATTCTTTTTATTTCTAATAATCTTAATATTTCATCTAAACAAGCAACTCCTTCTATTTCTTCTTAAAAATCTACATATATGAATATTGATATCATATTTAAACAAGTTAAACAACTTAAAAAAATCATTTCTTAATCACTAATTGCAAAAACAACTACTGTCCCTCTTTTATCATTTTCTTTGAACTATTTCACAACTCAATAAGGAACTTCATCTAGTTCAAAACAAACTTCCCAAATCCAAGTACATTCTTATCATGCATATATTTGTATTATTTGCTAAAATAAAAACTTCTTATATGTTTTTTTAGAAAATAATACACACTCACTTCTCGACAAATTTATTCTTATCATTAAAGGATTTCTAGCACATACTAAATGTATTCATAAACTCAAACTCAAACCTATTACCCAAACTAAAGTACTTAGCTCTATACAAATTCAAACTACTCTTGTAATTAAACTTATTATAATACCCAAAGAAGAGAAAATTTTAATTTTCAAAAAATTCTTAGGATTACTAAAACAAACACAACAAAAACAACAAAAACAATATAATCTATATCAAAAACAACCTATTACCAAGAACCCTCTTATTTCAAAACTTACATCTTTTACTCCTATTACAGATAAAACAAATAATAATGAATAACAACAATACCAAAAATTAAATGAACAATTATATAGTCAAGCAACAAGACCTAAACTCAATCTATTATTTGACTGGCTAGCAAATTTCTGTTACTGATAAAATGCAAAATCATATAAAATTAGAAATTGAGATATCACATCAACTTTTTAACTTTCTTAAAGAACATTTATATAATTTTTATTCTGGTAAAGTCCTTAAAGAAGTCACAGAAACAAAATATGTACTTAAAGCTAGTTTCTATTTGTTGATTAGACAAATGGTTAGTACCAGACCAAAATTTCTTATTGACCTAATTCAAAAACACAACTCCAAAACAGATAAAGCTTCAACAATTCCTTTCAACATTTTAAAAGAAAGTCTTAAAATACTTATTCATATATTCACAACCGTCTTCTTTACCAAACTCAATTATCCTGAAATATTTGCTTCTCCTGCAACAATTCCACTAATTAAAACTGAAAACTAGTTACAATTTTGTCTCAATCTAACTCGTTTACATTTATATCTTTCTAATAATTATCAAGCAATTAACTATACAAAATTTGCTGAAGATATCAAACTCAGACCTAAAAGGTTTAAGATAACATCTGAGGTTACTGATTTCAACAAAGAACAACAATACCTTTTCATTAAAATGGATAATCAATTCAATATCAAACTAAATTTTAATTTTCCAAAATCTTTTTCTTAACAAATATAATATACCATCACTTAAAAATTCACTTAGTCATTTTAATGAATGGTTTGAAAAAGCCTTTCTATTATATAGTCAACAATTTTCCAATACAATTAACAAAACCAAAGTATCTAATTATCTTAAATATGAATTCAGACAACACTTTATCTCGTACTTGAAAAATCTTCTACCAACTAATATAAATTTATAAAACCAAATAATCTTCAAGAATGATGTCATGAAACTTTTAGATATGCTAATTATAATGCACTCATCTGTACAGACTCTAAATGTTCCTACCTTGAACCAACTGATACAAAAGAAAAAACAAAGAAAACTGATACTAATTCAAAGAAAACTTTTATAATACAACCTATACACAACTCTTCTATACTTATTAAAGAAATATTTAAACATCTTACAAAACCTACCTCAAAGAAGATACTGAAACATGGAGTGAACTTTTCCTTGATGCATCTATATTCTATATCAAAGACAAACATGAAGCAACATTTACAAAAACAATCTCTACTTTGACTCTCAATAAACTAGCAACAAAGGCAGAAGAGTACACTTGTTCTTCCACTACTGTTAAAACTAATCCTAAATGATAAGGCTTCTATTTTTATCAATACTTATCTATATACTATAACACTGCTGCTCAAAATTACAATATTGACAAAATAGATAAACAATAAGCTATCAAATTCCTTATAGCTAAACTTATTAATACAGACTTCCTAGCTCGAGTTATTGTATACTTTGATTGCATATGAGACAACTCCCCAAATTATTCCAAAATAAATAAATTCTATAAAGAAAAAGCCTTACCAGAGGCAAAAACAATCCTATATAACAAATTCAATATTAAATTTGAAATACCCATTCTAATTGAGAAGTCACTCTTCTTAAAAAATGAAGAAAAGACTCTTTTTTAATAAATTCTTCTGTAGTAACCATAAAAGCAGCTACTACTTCTGAAATTATAATGTCCTTCATTAATAATGGGTCATTTCCAGAAGAGAATGATATAAGTGAACAGGTGGTTAAGTTCATTTACATAGAGAACCAAGTTAATAATGGCCAGACTCAATATACAAAGCAGACTATGGTACTCTTTGCAGCTGTACATGCTAAGCATATGGTAAGCAAAACTACAGAAGAATTTTCTACTTCCTTGAGCCCCATTTCATCATTTCACATTAAGGAAGCTCTGTAAGAACCTATTCATAATACATTATATGATCCAGACTCTTGCTATAACTAATGGTTAACATGTTTAAAGCTACCTTTACTTCTATATTCACAAACACTCAACTCATTTCTAAAAACACATCTACCAATACAACTTTACACAATACAATAACTTTAACTATGCACTAAGATTAGCAATCAAACTGAACTATAGTAAATGCTATATACACCTACTATATGTGTCTCAACCCTTACCTGATTACTTCTTTTTACAATTATCAGGTTATACCTATTATCTATCTATATCTATTACCTTCAAATTCTTTTTAATTAACAATAATACATTAAATACTAACCTAATTATAAAGGATAATAAATTAGACAACAATTACTCCCAAATAGTAGGAGCTATTCTAGAAGGCCATGATAAAACTACTATAGCTAACTGATACTATGACAATATTCAATTTAATACTTGCTACAACAAATTTCTATTCTACAATCACATACTACTACTTCCTTATCCTCAAACTATTATTACTTTCTTACATTATATTTACAGCTTTGGCTATTTACCTGATAATCTATATGGCTACATATTAATGATCTCTATTAAAAATGACCATAGTGAAGCTCATGTTTATTTTCTATTCAAACCTAAACCTTTATCTAATTACTTTATTTTAGCAGTTCAAGCTATCTGACATTACCCAAACATATAACTAAATCCAAGACATCAGTACTAGTCTTTACTATACTAGCATCTCTAGATAACCCAACACTCTTTTTTTTACTTTATACACCCAACCTTAATGTTGTATCTGACTCTAACTTTCCTTCCAATAATGACCTACTTCAACTTAACATCTCAATGCATAATGTACAGGAATATAATACACAAGAAAAATAACTTTTATAGGAAATTACTGTCTAACTCATAATTTATATATAATTAGTCTTACTAAAACTAAAATCACTAAAAACATAAAAACCAAATTCTGGAACACACCTCAATACTCATATTTTTGGTCCAACTCTACAGAATCCAAAGAAGAAATATGTATAATGATTAAAAATAATATTAAACTCTATATACTGTATATAACATATT
This sequence comes from Cetraspora pellucida, assembly GCA_910591915.1. Taxonomy (NCBI): domain Eukaryota; kingdom Fungi; phylum Glomeromycota; class Glomeromycetes; order Diversisporales; family Gigasporaceae; genus Cetraspora; species Cetraspora pellucida. Next base: position 11,744 of record CAJVQA010003323.1, read on the forward strand.
TACTCAACCTGGTGGTGCTATTGCCATAGATCTTTTTTTTAAAAATGACTACAAATTTAGAATTATTTTAGTATATCTCTTATCAACCAACACTAGTAAGCACAAACTTATACAAAATACAGTTACCACATGGACATAACAAGCAATATTGTCAAATTTATATCTTATTATACTTGAAGACTTTAATGCAGACTATAATACCATTACAACATTAACAACTAAATTTCAATTACTTAATTACCTACATAGTACCAACATGTTTGACCTAGCAAATTATACTAATAATCTACAAAATACATGGCACAGTTCATGATATCAGACTAGAATTGACTATATATAGGCCTATGACTCTCTTATACCTTACTTACAAGAATTTAAACTTAATAATTTATCAGCTTCTACTAACAGTAACCACCAAATCTTAACATCAACATGGACATTTCCATTTGCTATGACCAAGATTAGACATAAAAGCAAAAGCAAATGATATATATTTAATTACAAAGTTATATCCAAAAAAAAATTGGAACAATTTTACAGATTAAGTAAATTCTAACATAATACAATACCAGACCTTAACTGCAGCAGATACAGCAAAAAGCTTAGAAAAAACATAGCACAAAATACATGCCAGTATTATCAATATGGCATTTCAACATATTCTTAATAAAAAATATACTGTTAGAATTTTTATCATACATTTATACCAAAAGCAACCCAACTACACTATGATCGTAAAATTATAGGTCATATAATGCATTGTATCAAAAAATATTTTTTTCACCAAATACTATTACCTACTAATATTTACAACTTAATTAACTACATTAACAACACTCATAACTTTACTATTGAACCTTCTCCTAACCATCAATCCAACCTAACTACATGGATACAATATACAAAAACTTTCTGGAAAACACTTTATAATGCCAAAAATCTAGAAAATGCTAAACACCTTAGAAACTATATTAACTTAGCCACTAACAAATGATGTGAACATCTAACTACTCAACCAACCAAAATAATCAATAGCATACTAAACTAACATACTAACACAGTACACTTTCAAAATATTAAAGCTAATGATAGTTTAATTACTGACCCTACAGAAATTAAACAACATGTTAGCAATTATTTTAATAAATGAACAGCCTATCATCCACTTGATAAAGATATTTTTAACAATAATTGGAAAGATATCTACTAACCTAACTATAGTATTAATAGAGAATAATATACTTCTATACTTCAAAAAATCACTACTGAAGAAATTATGAGCACTATATAACAACTACCCAATAACAAAGCCAATGGCTCAACAGAAATCAGTTATGAAATGATTAAATACTTAGATCTAGAGATGTGCAAATGCATGTTTTTTTGGCTTTGCATTGCATAATGCAATATAATGCAGCATGTGACATTATGCAATTATGCATTTTAATAAAAAATTAAAATTTTTTCTATCAGTTCTAATTTGATTAAACAAGATATATTAACATTTGTTTAATAAGTTTTAGAGCTTATATAAATAATAAAAAGATCTTATATTTGATCATAAAGTATCATACTATAGTAAGTAATAGAATTACTAAATTATAACATTATAATATTTAATTATTTTAACTATTCTAAGTTTAATAATTTAAAGATATCTATTTTTAAAGTGTATATTTAAAAATTAGACTATTTATTACTTTACTAATCTACTTACTATTATTTTATGCTTGATTCTTTGTTTTTATATTTTATATTTATTATAAATCAGACATAACTAGTTTTTATGTATTCTTATATATTGAATATCATTTTTATATATTTATTTTTAAAACCTATATATTGTTTTATAATAGTTAAATTTAGATCAAATTGATTTTATATTTAATAATAAATTTTCTAATTATTACTCTATTCTTTTAATGTATGCAGATAACTAAATTGGTTTTTTTATTAAATAAATTAAAAAATTATTATATAAATATATAATATTTATTTAAATAAACAATTACAATCTTATATAAACTATATGATTTTGTATAGTTTAATGTTATATTTATTAATGCTTTTATTAAAAAATAAGATAGCTACATAATATATTTATACTAAAAACTAAAAATGAATGTAAATATAATAGTTAACAAATAATCTAAGTAATATACAAATAAGAACTAATATAGCATCTTATATTGTAAAGTATTTAATATATACTATATATTAACTAATCAAACAAATATTTATAATATATCTTGTAATAAATAATTAGACTATCTAATTATTTAAAAAATTATAATTTTTTAATCTTTAATTATTATTTTATTAATTCAATAAAATATTTTATAAAAAAATAAAAATACTAAATATTAGATAAATATACAAATTAATTTATATCAAGTTACCAATTTTTGTATTTAAAATTTCTGTTTTTACTATTATTAATTATTACAACTAACACTTTGCTTATATTACACTTTAAAAATTGTATATAATATAAAAATATAATATTTTATTAATTTTTTGTTAAGTTAAAATTATATAATAATTTCTATATGCACTTTCAAATTTTAAAATAATAATATTACATTATGTGATATTATATTTTGCATAATATGATGCACATAATGCAGAATGCCCTTTTCTACTTAGGTTCCAATATACTGACAGTACTGTTGTGTTCAGAAGTTTGCAACTCTGTCGCTCCAAAATTCTAAACCTCATGTAATATATAACAAGTAATTTTTTTGAAAAAGAGTGTTAGCTTTAGCTTGTAAGCAGTTAAGGCTTTTGGTTACTTTGGGTCAACAAATGCAAATAGGGTAAGTCACATGGTCAAGGGTTGAACAGCAACATTTACAGGAGTTTACAAGATTGGTAATGGTATTAGTGTTAGTATTTATTAAGTACAATGTAGAGTATTAGGATTTATTGTTTAATAAAGCAAACGAAGCATACCAAGTGAACTGCTCTCAAGAGCTATTTTGGCCTTTATTTATAATATCTTTTTAATTATAACTTCATTAATTACATTTATCTCTTTAAACCATTTAATTCGATTTCTCTAATTTATTTACTTAAACTCATTTACTTAATAAATCTTTCTTATCTAATTAATCTCACTTCCTTAATTTATTTAATTAATTGCATTAATGTGATTAATTGCCAGGATATCCACATCAAGAAATTGATCATTATATCTGCTTTTACATAAGGTCCTGACAGAGTATTTATATTACATTATCAGGCCTTACAGTACTTATAGCATTTTTCAACAGATGTTTAATTACACAAAATATTCCAAAACAATAAAAATGCAGCAGAATATATCCTATTTCAAAAAAACCAGAGTTTGATAGAAATCTCAACAATATATAACCTATTAGCTTAATTGAATATACTAAAAAACTATATACTAAAATCCTTACTAACAGACTATTACATGTTCTAACAAAATATCAAATTCTTAACCCACATAACTATGTTACACTTCCTGGCAATTCAACCAACAATCCAATTCACATACTTAATAACTTTCTTGAAGATGCCAAATATACTAAAAAACATATCTGGATTCTATCTCAAGACATGAGTAAAGCTTATAATTCTGTTAACATAAACCTGTTAACTAAAGCCCTTGAGAGACTTAACATATTCTACCAATTAGTTAACATACTTACTAATCTTCTTTGTGATTGATTTAACCAAATTATCACTAATCTTGGACTTACACTCTTATATGAGGTACAAGATGATATAGATTAAGGTGAAACTATAACCTCTTCTTTGTGATCGATTTAACCAAATTATCACTAATCTTGGACTTACACTCTTATATGAGATACAAGATGGTATAGATCAAGGTGAAACCATAACCTCTTCTTTGACGAATCTACTATGATTTCTTAATAAGTCATATACATAATACATATACTGGCTATACTACTACAACCAAATGGCTTACTCAAATTAGTTCTAGTAGATATCAATCTACTATTGTTTCTACATCTGTATTGGCATATATGGATAATAAACTGTAGCTCACAAACTTAATAGAACAACTTCAAGCAATTGTCCAAACAGCTGCATCCTTTTATACAATGGCTTATATAAAAGTTAATCCATATAAATCCTTTTTAATCTCAAATACCAAATCTACTATATATATCAATTTCATGAACTAATCAATTCAATCACAACCAAACAACACCCTTTTTAAATTCCTAGGCTGCTGGTTTACAGCTGCTTTACAATATGCAATACAAACTAAACTAATACAAGAAGAAACACTTGAACTAAACAATATACTTATAACTAAAACTATTATAGACAAACAAGCTGCTTATATTATCAATACTGTAATTATTCCAACCTTAGAGTATCATATTCACAACATAGTACTATTATATACAATATGCAACCAAATTATATCACAATACCTTATTACAGTAAAACATAAAGCTAAACTTTCAATATCTACACCAAATAGCACACTACTTAAACATAACATATATGATATTAAAAACATATAAGATATACAAGCACAACATTATACTGTATATTAAAATTTTAACTTCATATTAATGATTCAAGTTTAATGGGCATTAGTACCCATATTCGACTCTAACAACTGCAAAACAATTTATAGTCAACAACTAACATTTTACAACATCTTCACTTATATATAGATGATTTAACAAAAATACAACTGCTTATAAAATAATACAACTGCTTAATAAATTTTAGCTAACTTTTTTAGCCAACTCTAACATTCTTAGACTCTATACAATTTAACATCCATATACACCAATTAAACAATTTCTTACTACATATAAACTTTATATACAATTCAAAAAACAACTATATACTAAAGAGATAATGTATCTCAAACAACTAACATCATATGATAACACTGTATTACTTGACTGGAAACATATATCTCAAAGAATTCAACATATACCTAAAGGCTATAAGCCATTATGGTTTACTACTTTAGAAAACACAATCATCACTAATCATCAATTCAGATCAATTACAGTTATTTCACACCAACTTTATTTCATTCACTACTAGACATTACAAAAATATATCCAAACCTTGGATAATTGGTTATAATCATAAATAGAACAATATTACTATAGGCAAAGCAAGAAAATATAACCAAACAGAAGACACAATTTTTATAACACATTGGGTAATTGAATTTGATACCTCACATACACACCTATACCTTTCAGTTAACTATATCTGTAAACAATGCACAGGGTGCTATCTTAATTCTAATCATATACAAAACAAATGCACATTTAATATTTTTACCAACTTTACAACCAAATTCCTAGGCAGAAAAGTTAACTCCAATTCCTCTACCACATTTATTCTTCATGCAAATCTACTTGACCTATTATATTTTATTGCACTATAAAACTCTACTACAATAACTCTACAACCTAATATTATTATATATAATAATGCTATATCTGACATCTTTGTACAAAATCAAGCTACAGAAATTCTTCAACAAATTGCATACAATAACTCACACTATTCACAGTTTATATTTTATACTGATGGCTCTTTAAGCAATATCATCAATGACAGATGCAAAATGGGTATTAGTTGGATTCAAATCCAAGATAAGACTATATTGCATCTATATTTAGCAGAAATTAAACTTTGGCTTTTATTATACAAAGCAGAACTTATAGCAATTCTTTCTGCTATTAGCACATGCCCAAAACAGAGTACTATTACTATTTATACTGACTCACAATCAATAATTTCCAAATACAATAAGCTTATACAGTCATTACCTACACCTAACAAAATATACTCTTTTAACTACTGGCCAATATGACATATACTTCTAAACTTTATTATTGCATACCAAATTCAAATTAATTTCCAAAAAGTAACTGCATTTAGTAGTAATATGCTAAATGATATAGCCAACAAACTAGCTACCAACCACACATACTTAGTCTTTTTTATACCAATATATACAATTCATCATATTACCTCTATTATAACAAATATGTCATATAACAACCTATATATAGAACTATTAAAAACATTAGTAATGCCCACAATATAGCAATATGGTCCTCTTAACATTGAATAGAAAACATCCATCCTCTATCTTTGCAAATCAACTGAAATGCTACCTGGCTTTTTCTTAACAACAATCACAAAAGATCTACATCTTATACTAGTACAATTAGCAATCAGCTAGCAACTGACATTACAATAAAATTTCCAATTAAATTATCACAAAATATCTACAACCAAATTTGGAAACCTTACTGTATCAAACTATCTGAATAAAAGCAACAAACCAATATTTCTAACCAACTATCATGTAACTAACAAACAAACTATACAAACACATTTAGATTCTCAACACAAGCCAGAACAGCATATACTTACAGCTGCACTTGTGGTCTTCCTGACTGACAACATACAGACTTTTACAATTCCTATACTTGGCCACCACAAGGAAAAGCTAATAAAAAACTAACTAAATGGATATCTGAATAGATAAACTACAGTACTTTAACTAATCATATTTTACATTATTAAATCTAGATGAGTTTTAACTATTCTAGTAGGTTTAGGTTGCAGATAAATTAGATAAATTAGATAATAATTTCATCTATAGTCTGAGTCTCATTCTTGTAAAAAAATTTGTAAATTGGCTTTGGCTTGTGTTAACTCATATAGTTGCCTATAACAAATTATTAATAAAGATAAAGACAAAACCTTATCTTAATATCAAAAAAAAAATAAAAACAGATAAAAGATGATAATAGAAATATACTGACAGTCTTGACAGCAATAGCAGATACTCATAATATAGGATTAACTAAATTAAAAATAAAAACTTAACTAGAAATATGGAGAAGAATGTTTATAAATTACAATACCTCACCAAATTATATCAATACAATCATAGACTAAATAAGAATGTTGCCCCTTTTTAGCAAAGTCTGGGTCATAAATAAAGTAGCCTAAGCCTTAGTTTTCAGAGATTAAATAATATATACTACAGATAAAAATATATTTAGATATTAATAATCAATAAAAAATTAAGGCAAGACCTTACTTTTTTAAAAAAAAAAAAGTCTTACAAAAAAATTATATTTATAAAACATATAATAAATAAACTTTTGATTTAGAAAAACTTAATAAAAGAAGATTAAATATATATATAATAGCAAAATGTTAAATTGTTAAAACAAAGCAAAAAAACATAAATTCATCTGGCATTATGCAAGTTCTTAGAAAAGAATTCCAAAATTGATTATAGAAATTGCATAAAAAATCTAAAAAAATCTAAGTTATGCTATATATAATATATATAATACTTTTCAAAAAAATAAAGTTAGAAGAAATAAAAATAAAAAAAGCTAATTAAATATCTAATCTTTTTTTTTGTTTAAAGCCTATACTTTGCAACTGTTATTTTTTTTTTGATATTAAGGTGAGGCCTTACTCATATCTTTATTAGTAGTTTAGAAGTTAGTAGCTACATAGTGCTGTTATGTAAAAAAGTAATTTTCTATATAAATGCTATAACTAAAACCAATACTTGCAGTCAAAACTAAACTATTAAACTGCTGACTATATAACTATTGCTCTAAGTACAAATAGAAAAAACTACATTTAAGAATAAAAGCTCAAAATCCAACAATTACAAAACAATCTCTGGTCTCCAATCAGTATTTTCTCTCATCCTAACCCAATTATTGATGGTCCTAACTGCTTAAATACAAACTTTAAAATTGTATAGCTTATTAAACATATTAGTTGGATATTCTCAATTAATCCAACTTATAACATTTCTTACACTTTACATGATAGAACTATTTCTCTGGAATCTCTTCTCTCCTCTTATCCTAAATATTTTTTTTTTTTTTTTTTTAACCTTAAGCAGTTACGCTAGTACTTTATTAAGATTCTTGAAACTATATACATATACA
>CAJVQA010003324.1:0-19716 GCA_910591915.1 Cetraspora pellucida
AAGGTTTTGTGCTTTGGAGCTTGCATATTTAATATGTTCATAGCAGATTTCAGAAGGGCCAGCAGCTTTTTGATTTGAAAGATTAGAAATAATTTCTTGCCATTTTTGTTGTATAATTTCTTGAGTAAGATTTTGGTAATAACCTTTGAGTTTAGAATGTAATTTGTACAAATCTGAATATTCACTAGTTGGTAAAATAGTTTCCAAAGGTTTGGATTCGAAGTAAGTAGTAAAATGCATGTAAATTGCATTAAGTATTTTATTATGATCAGTTAAGAGTGAGTTATTTGTTAATAGTCTGTCAATGTGTATATTGTTATGTTTTTCAAGAATCTTTTTATAGAAAAGTTTGGAAGTTTTAGAGAAAAGTTTGTTTCGATCTTCAATTTTTTGTTTAATTTCATTATAAGTAATTTGTTTTGATGATGATTAAAAGCAGTTTTGGTAAGATAAAGTTCATTTTGGAGATGAAAAAGAGTAGGTGATAGGTTTTAAATTGTATTATCAGAGTATTTTGACAAGTATTTTTAAAGTAATTTGTTAAAATTAGGTGAATTGATATGATTTTTAAGAAAAAGGATTTCTTTGTAGTGATAATAAAGTTAAGAATGTTTAGAAGGATTAGTTTCTTTAATGCCTTTGATAGTATTTACTTTTTTAAAAGGAATATGTTTAGAGACAGCTTTAATTAGGCCTTTGTGAATTTGGTTCCAGATCTTGTTAAGTTGGTTTTAGTTAAAGATTGTAGAAAGTTTAACAAGCAGTCATTAAAGATTTTGTATTGTTTAAGTAACATAGTTTTTAAGAGAAGTATTAGAGCAGTTTTTTCAGAGAAAGATTTTCCTTTTTCATTGTTTGTAAGATTTTGGTTTGTTAATTATAATGGAAATTTCTAATATAATAAGATTATAATTAGATTCTAATAAGTAGTTTTGGAGTATATCAGTATATTCAATGTTTGTAATTAATAGATTGGTCCAGATTTGATCAATTCTACTTTGTATATTGGACTATTGAAAGGTGTAATTAGTGTTATTAGAAAAGAATAGTTAATAGATGTCTTTAAATTGAAAACTAAAAAGAAATTTGATAAGTTGATATTCTGGAATAGATGATTTTTTTGGTAGAAATCTGTCTATGTGGAGATTGGGAACATCATTAAAGTCATACATAATTATAATTTTATAGAAGGAGGTTTGAGTTAGTAATATTATATGTTCAAAGATTTTATTACACAATTATTTTTTTTTCTGAGTTGAAATATAGATTTGAAGAATTCTAATAGAAGTATTTTTGAAATGTAGATCTAAGCCAATAATATGACCTTTGTAGTTGTGAGAGTGTGCAATATATTTGGATATATTTTTGTAAATAAGAATTCCTACTCTAGCTTGATATAATTCTTGAAAAGAACTCCAGAAGCTAGAGTAGTTGAGGTTTTGTGTTTTAAAGTATTTAGTTCTTGAGTAGAGAGGTGTGTTTTTGAGAGACCTAGAATGTCGAGAGTTTGAACATTAAGCATTTTAGTAAGTACCAGTTTTTTGTTTAATTGTAATAAACTGTTAATGTTTAAGAAACCTATTTTAATAGTAAAAAAGGTGTGTTTAATTGTGGAATTAGGTACATTAGAGTTGTTATTTATTTTTTCATTTGTTGATATAGAGTTGATATAGAATTTGTATATAACTTAAGTGGTATATTGTATGTATTCTATGATAGAGAAAATATGTGATTTGGTAGAAGTTTTGTATTATGAGATAGGTAGATATGTGTTTTTTTTTATCTTTGATTAGTGAGATCATGGCATATTTTTTTAGATGTGAGGCATAATTGTCAAGATGAGAATAGAAGGATTGTATAGTTTGAGGTTTTTTTAAAAGTAGAAGGTTGTAGTATAATATGTATTTGTTGTAACAAATGTTCAAATCATAAAAGTCTAAAGATGTTGATAATGATTTGACAAGGTTTTTTTCTGTAGAGTCATTTAGAGATTCTACAAAAAGAGTTATCGAAAAGAATTATAGAAAGTTGTAGATAATAAATTAATAAATTTTTTATTTGGAGTGAAGTTGGTATTTGTATTAGATTAATTAGTATCAATAATTTCTTGATTTGTGTTAGAGTCAGACATTATAACATCATTGTCAGGATTTGTTATAAGATTAGATATTGTTTCATTAGTTTCTATAAATTGTATTGTAGAAAGTAATTTTGATATATTTTCTATAATGGTTTTGTTAGTTTTAGGTTTGAAGAAATTTGTATTAATTTTAGAAGCTTTGAACTGGATTTTGAATTTTGAGAGTAGTGTTTTTTCTGCTTCAGAATAAAATCATTTTTTATAAGCTTTCCTTATATAAGACATGGATAGCTTGTTGAAAGATTTGAGTATATAGAAATAGGTAATTACTCTAGCTAAGAAGTGGGTATTGATTAGTTTTGATGTGATTTTATCAATTGCTTGGTGAAGATGAAGGTTATCTATTTGATCGTTTATAGTAGCTGCTTTGAGGTATGCATTAAAATAACTGTAAAAGTAGTAACTTTTATGAGTAACATCATGATGGTCTGATTTGTTAAGTTTGTTGATTTCTAAGAAATCTAATTCAGTTTTGGCTGCAAGTTGTCGAAGATAGATAATTGGTGTTGGTTTTTGAAAGGTTGCTAAAAAATCATTATTATATCTGAAAATTGCAATATTTAGTATTAGATGTAACTATTGAGTTTTGGCACTTGAGTTTGAATCAGAGTTTGTAGGTGCAGAATAGTATTTGAAGGATTCTTCAAAAAATTTAGCTAACAGATTTTTGATATTGTGTTCAGTATTATCTGGTAATATAGTACAGTTTTTTATAGTACATGTATAAATATGATAGAATGCTACTTTAAAGCAGAGTTGTAAATGTTTACATAATGAATTAATAAAGGTAATAGAGAATTGTTAAGATAAAAAGGCTTTACAGGTTTTAGAGAGTTTAAGAGCGATTTGATATTTGATAAAGTTGAATGTTTTTTGTTTATCAATTTAAGTAAATTGTCATTTATAAATGTTAAAGAAAGTATTAAACCATGTTTTGAATTGTGTTAAGTGATCTTTAAGAAATGAAATTTGAAAAGTTTAAAGAAATTGTTGTTCTAGAATGTTAAGAGATATGTTGATATTAAATTTATTATCATTTTAGGTTTTAAAAAGAGGTTGGTTGATGCTGTTCTCACTAATATAATAATAAAGTTTGAAGAATATTAGATAGAGTTTAAGATCTTCATAGAATTTTTTTGTATTGATGGTTTTATATTTATTATGAAAAATAAGATGTAAGTGTGCAAAGTTTAGTGTAACTTGCATTTTATTTGAAATAATATAAGGTGGAATCAAGTTGTATAAGATGAAGATTTTTAGATAATTGAGGTGAGTAAAAAGTGTAGTGGTAAATTCTTTGAGAAGTGTAATAAGAATAGAGTGAATTAGTTCAAATGGAATAGCAAAGGATTGATTTGTAGAAGGGTTATTTTCATAAATAAAATCTGTAAGAAATTTAGACCATTGGCCAGCTAAGGTTTTAATTAAATACATATAATTAAATTTAGATACTGGTTTATTTTCAGTTGCTTGTTTAATAATTTTTTCTAAATATATATTAATAAGATATAGTTTAATGAATTCAAGTAATTGTTGAGCTAGTTTGTTGTCAAGTTTAGTATAATGTTTTATTTCTTTAGTAATTGGAAATTCTTTAAACCAATCAAGGTCATTAGAAGTATCTCTAGATGTTTGTTTTTGTTTTTGCTTTTGTTCTTTGATAAAGTATTGAGAGTTTGATTTTTTTTAAAAAATAGATTTGTATAATTGGATTTTGTCTTTTGCAGACATAGTGCTAAGTTTATAAAGAATAATTATTTTCTTTTAAACAGAGTTAAGTGGAGTTATCAGTTTAGTTGGTTTAATTTTGAGTTTAAGATTTATGATATGTAGTATGTAAGTATAAATTAGAGAGCCTTTGAAGATGCATATCATTGTATAATCTGGAGTATAGTTTTGTTGATTGTTAGTAAAGACACATTGAATATTTTTAAGTTTACAGAGAAAACAAGTATGGTAGTATTGAGAGTGTGCAATTATAGCTGTAGGAGTTGGGTCTGTTTGAAAGTTTAGAAAAAGAATATGTGCTGTTAAGGATAAAGAAAGTTGTGTTTGATTAGTTAACTTAGGTACTGGTGAGGCTGGTAGTTCTTCTGTTTTTTTTAAAAATTTGTAAAAAGATAGTATTTCTGATTTGAGTTTGAGTTGGGTTAAATAGGTTGCCTAATTGTAGTTGAATGAGTAATTTTGTAGTATCAAGAAGTAAAGCTTATATGAAATTTGCTACAAAGGCAGGTTGCAATTGCAGGTTGTAATAGAACTTTAAAGTAATGTTGTTGTTTTTTATCATCATAATAGTCTGGTTTAGCTGCTAGTAGAAGGACTTTTAGAGCTTAGAGTTTGGCTTCTTGAAACCCAACTCTATAATAGTCTTTGTATTTAGAATAGTAGTAGTTTATATTATAGATATCTGGTTCTTGAGAGTTAGTTAGAGTAGATATTTTTCTGAGTTATTTTTGATGTTGAGGTGTGACAAATAAGGGTATAACAGATAAAGGTGTGACAGATAAGAGGTGTGATGAATAAGGGGATGTGATGTATAAGGTAGCATCTGATGTGACACCTAAGTGATTAGTGTGATCAACGTAGAGCAAAATTTGTATAAATTTATTAAGACAAAATTAGTAATATTAAGTTTTGTTTAAAAATAAATGAAACAAGGATAGGTTTGTGTAAATAATTAGTAATTAGATTAGTAATAGAGATCTGCAGGTCTAGGACACTCTAAAGGGTCAGGGTCTCCCAAAAAAAAAAAAAAAAATTTTTCTCAAAATTTTTAAAAAAAAGTTTAAGAGAGTTTTAATATATTTTTCAATAAAACTATCAGTTTTTGACCGTATAAAGAGTGTAATATATCAAAATAAAGATAAAATTGTGCTGAATCTTTTTGTTTTAAGTAGCTACTATGTTTTATTAGCAATAATAGAAATTTATTTAATTTAGTTATATTTCAGTGATAAATACTTTTAGAGATATAAAAGTAGGCTACCTATATGTAAAATTTTATAAGAAACAATTTTACTTAGACAGCCAAGATAGGTTTACTTAATAATAATTTGAAAAAAAGCAGTTTTGTTTAGAAAAAATTTGGTAAAAATAATTATTGGAAAGAGTTAGTAATTTGTGTTTAATATTTCTAATTATTAAATTAAAATATCAGTAATTATAATCATACTAGTATAACTAGCAGGTCATGAAGTATTTGTGTAACTAGATATACAGAGAAATGCAAATTGGCATTAGGCAGTACAAATTTAAGATAAGTTCTTGTAGTCATATAAATTTGTAAAAATTAGAGAACAAGAAGCCTATTTGAAAAAACCTAAGTAAAGAGTTAATATAGATCTTTAATAATACTACTGTAAAGGCTAAATCTAAAAAACAGATACTAATGCTAAAGTAGCTGAATAGGCAAGAAACTTTAGATTAGATGTTTTAAAAATACTACCAACTAGACTGCTGAATTAAATCAAAAAAAAAGAATATTAGGCTAACTCAATATTGATAAACTAGTTGTAGTCCTATATAGGCTATCTGGATTAAAAGTTTGATAAAAAAAAACAAAGGTATACTAAAATACTAAGAATATACTGTGAAGTAGGTACTGAAATTTGGATAAACTCTATAAAAACATAGCAGTTTAATAGTTAGCCCTAACTGCAAGTATTAGTTCTGTCATAGTAATACCTGTATTAGCTGTAAAAAATAGATATATAGCAGACTCTGGAAGGTTTATCTTAAGAATAAAAATATTCTAAGGTTGAAACAAAAAATTCAGACTTGATCTGATAAAGTAATATAGAACAGGTTCAGATGATTTAAATAAAACACCAAAGTAGAAAAATTAGATATAGCAATTAGTAAAGAACATTAGACAGACTCTTTAAATAGGTAATATAGAAAGTTATATAAGTAACCAATTGTATGCTTTTTTTGTAATAGTTTCTTATAAAACTGCATTTCTAAAAAATAAATTAATAAAGTCAAAAAACCAAAGAGGTTATCTTAATACAAAAAACAAAAAATTAGCATAATCTTTTTAAAAATTCTATTTTTTGTAATCATAAAGAGTACTAAATTTGAGTATTATACATTATCCTATTTGTAAACTGCATAACAACATCATATTTCATATATAATATATATATATTTTTTAGTATTAAGATGACCTTTTTGGTTCTGACTTTTTATTAATACTTATATCAGATATATGTTTTATATAGACATATCTATATTGAACTATCAGACAAGTATACAACTGGCTATATGTATAACTTTTCTATATTACCTATTTAAAAAGTTTGTCTAGAGGTTCTCTACTAATTATTATACCTAACATCTCTGCTTAAATGTTTTATTTAAATTCTCTGATCTAATCTTAGTATTAATTTTACTAGATTACAGACCTAGATCTATTCATCTTTAACTATAAAACTATAATTTTTAGATTATTTTTATTCTTGAGATAAATTTATCAGAGCAAGCTGTATTTCCTTTTGCTACTAACCTGGTTTGGTGCTATAGCCAAGACCAATACTTGTGATCAGAATTACTTATGAAATTATTATTATTCTTGTAAAGTTTATCCAAACTCTAGTACTTATTTTTTGCAACTTTTTTATTATCATTTTTTATTAACTGCAATTTAAAACCAACTGACTCCTCAGACTTTTAATTCAGATAGCCTGTTATGGTATACTTATATATTCTTTTCTCTTAGTGATTCTAGCAGTCTAGTTAGTTATATGCTTCTTTACACATCTTGTCATCTAGTTTATCTAACAGTTTCTATAAAAGTGTTTTATGGGCTTTCATTAGTCTAATGCACTATTGAAAGTTTGTGCTATCACTTTATTTAGGATTTTCAAATAGAATTCCATCTTTTTGGTTTTTTAGCCTTTTATGTCTAGTAATCTTATTATAGATTTGCATCAAAGCCTTATATGACATTAGTTTTTTATATTTCTCTATGTATATGTAATGTTATACTTTACATAAATGTCTCAAGCTCCCAATGTCAGATGAAATCCAACTTGGTGTATCTAAAATTACAGATGCCCAAAACTCAACTAATCAACAAGAGACAGTTACTATAACATAGATATAATTTTCAAAATTTATTGTCTATGAAAATTGAACTTTAGACCTGCTACTTGAAGGTTGACAACTTATTTACTTTACTAGATTATTATACTCTAAATTATATATATAATATATATATGTAGTTATAGAATAGTTTTATATATCTTTGTTTTTTCTATAATATTTTTTAAGAATATTTTTTTTATCATATTAGGTATAGTTTCTGTTTGATTTGTTTTTAAAAATTTGTATGCTTTTGTTCAAATTAGTTTGCTGATTTTGCATTCTGTAGCAAAATATTCTATTATTTGTATCTGTTCTAAACACTATAGGCATTCTTTTAAATCTGTTAATACAAAAAAGTCTATATCTTAATAATTAAACTTTGTAAAATAATTACTGAAATATGTTTTTTTTTGTTTATTATTGTTTTTTGAAGAATCCAGTTTTGGTCTTGTAAATATGTTATAAATTCTATTTAATTCATTATAAATTTAATTAATATATCAGTAACTTTTTTTCATCTATTTTCAGTTCTGTTAGGCTCTAAGATCAGTTAAATTCTGATAATATTTTAATAGTTAAGTTTTGTAAAATAATTACTAAACTATGTTTTTTTTTTTATTTACTACTGTTTTCTGAAGAATCTTGTAAATATGTTATAAATTTTATTTGATTTACTATGAATTTAATTAATATATCAGTAGCTTTTTTCTTGTCTATTTCCAGTTCTGTTAAGCTTTAAAATTAGTTAAATTCTAATAATATTTTTTTTTCCAGACCAGATAATAGGGTTTTTATTCTGTAAGCCAAGTTTTTATTCTAATAGATTGTATAAAAAGTGCTTTTTATACTAAAATATCTCTTTTTTGAATAAGCAAAAAAGAGATCCTACTTTTTTTTACTTTTGTCTATAAAAAATTACTTAAAATTAGTTTAGTTCAAACTGATAGTAGTCTAGCTTCTAGTAGGTTGCTAACTATTGATGCTTATAAACTACTTTGTTTGTAAAATTGGTAAAAAGTAGAATATCTTGATAACATTTTGGAGTTGCCTTTAATTTAAAATGTAATAAGTCTGTTGATTTCTGTAACTTGTTTTTATTTAGTAATGTTAGATATACTATATACTATATTTTTGACAAAAGTAAAGAATTTGCAAGCATAATTCTTTCTTTAAGTAACAGATTTCTGTATATGAGCCTTTTTAAACTTAGCTTAAGCTTGTTTATAGCTTCTTGTTACAGGCTTTTTTTTAATATATTATTGGCTATAATATTATAGTCTAGTACTGTGATAGCATCTTGTTCTTTGAGCTTATTAAAGCAAGTTTTTTAAAAAAGTTCTATGCTTTTAGCTGTATTTGTAAGAAGCATTAGATTTGTTTTAAGTTTGTTAATTCTTGTATTGAAGGCTTTTTTATATTTGCTAAACAAGTTTAAGACTGTTGTTTAATCTAAGTATAAGCTAATTTTAATTATAAGGTTATCTGCATATACTGCATATTTAAAAAACTAATTGCCAATTTTGATTTCAGTTATTTTGTTGTTTAATATGTTTAGCAATAGTTCAAATGCAAGTATATAAAATAGAAGTAAAAGAAGATTGCCTTGTTTAACTTTTTTTTTTATTCTAAAAAGCTTAAGATATATTTAAAATTTAAAATATAAACTTGTTAATTAAATAGGTTTTTTACTAAATCTCTAAATTTTTTATTAAAGTTTATGTTTTTAAAAACTATTTATAAAAATTTATAACTTATTCTATTAAATGTTTTTTGTTAATCTACAAAAAGCATTCAGTATTTTTTAAACTCATCATCTTGATTTTTAGAATCATATGTATATTTAATGCTAAATCTGTAATTAGTTTGTTTGCAATAAACTCTTGCTAGTATAAAAATACTATTTTACTGCATATCAGATATTAAGTTTAATATATTAGCAATAATTTTTATAAAAATTTTACAGTACAGTTAACTAGTAATATGAATTTTTAGTTGTTTATATTGTAAAGTTCTTTGAATTTCTTTGGTATTAATATAATTAAGTTTTTATATTATAAAGATAGCATTATTTCTAAGTCTAAAACCTGATTGAAAATTTGTTTTAGGACTAATGTAATATGTTCTTCAGTAAGTTATAAAACTTATAAATAAGGTTATTCAACTTTAAAGATTTATTATTAGATAGTTTTTTAAAAACTTTTAAAATTTCTTTTTGAAAAATATATTCTATTAGCTTATTATTTATTGAAAAAAAGTTTGTAAAAGATTTTGATAATTTGTTTTGCTATTGTATTGTCAATTTTTTTTTTACTATTTATTTTTGTTTATTGTTTTTTAATATAGTTAAGTATTACTTTTTTGTTATACTGTTCTTGAGTAAAAGATATCTGTATTTTTGCTAATGCTAAATATAAGTTTTTAGCTTTAAAGCAAGTATAAAAGTATTTAGTAGATTTTTTTTCTATTTCTATTCAGTTTGCTTTTGATCATCATTGTCATTTGTTTGCAAACTTTGCTAATCTGATTAAATTTGTAAGTTAAATATATCTAATATAGTAAAAAAATACATCTGATTGGAGTTTTTGGCTATAGTTTTTTTTTTTTTTTTGCTTTCACTAAGACCATAATTATCAGCAACTATTGCCTTTATTGTATTTTGATTATAGTTATATAACTTGTACAAAGTAAGTCTACAACTAGCTATATATACAACTTTTGGTTGTCTATTTTAAGTAGTTTGCCTATATAGCAAATTTTACACTAGCTGCTATATCTGTAATCTACTAGAAAATTGTCTATTTAAACACTTTGATCTTTATACTTATACTAACAAATAGTGCACAAGTTCCTATACATCAAAGTGTTATCTAATCTAACCTTGATCTTCTTGTCTATACATTTTTTAAGCCATTATATATTTTAGAGTCATATAACTGTAGGGCTTCAGAGGGCCTTATGCTAACTAACTACTTATATTTAGTCTTTTGTTAACAAGACTCATCTTTGCAGAGACCTTAGTACTGACTTTACAGCATATCTCTAGTACTTATAGTATACCTCTGCTTCTGACCTCAGACTCTCAATCCAGATAGCCAAGAAGAACTATAACTTGTTTCTGGTATCTCAAAGTTTGTTCTTAAGGTTTTTTTTTTCTGGTTCAAAACTTCTAACAGTCTGGTTGATGGTATTTCTCATCTGAGGTTCTTGCTTATCCAATTTCTTTTACATTGATATCTGTTTTCTAGATTTAGTCTTTACAGTAGTACTGTTAAAGATCTGTGCTACTTCTTTACTTAGATCTTCACAAGTAGGTTTCAGCTTCACAGTTTATGGATTTACATAGCTATAAAAACTTATCTTAGATTTGTATCATTCAATACTCGTTTGCATTTCTCTGTGTAACTTCAACATTGCACAGATATCACATGATCTGCCAGTCATACTAGTGTGATCATGTTATAGGTATCTTATCTCAACTGATCAACAGAATGTCATCACCATAATACTGTCTATATATTACATAGGTGATTATTCAAATTTTCATTGTTAGTAAGTTTTGAACTTACTATCTACTACTTAGAGGGTTAACAACTTAATCACTTCACTAAGTTGCTACATCCCTACTATAGTTTTTTTTATTTAACTAACTTTTTTGTTTAGTCTTTCTATTTTATTATCTGGTATCTTAGGCTTTTTAAAAACTTTTATACTAAATTTAATACAAATTTTATGCATATACCAGTCTGCTGCAATGATAACTTCTTAAATTTTATTTAAAACTTCTTTTTTTAGAACATTGTTTTTAAAAAAATCTTCAGAAAGCTAAATATTTAGGTTCTTGTTTTAGACTTAGAACACATTCAACTAACAAATGATCTAAGTTTTCAAATCTTGTTTTTGGTTCTTAATTTAGATAGCTATAATTTTTATCTATAAAAATGTAATCTAGTTAGATAGCTATTATTTAATTGCTATATGTTTTTTAGTAAAAAGTATAAAAAAAATTTTGTGATATAAAGAATACAAAAACTATGAAATCTTTTATAATGTTTTTAAGAAGTGATTTTAAAAAGTTATTTTAAGCATTTGCTAGACTTATTCTGTTAATATCTGAATTCAGATTTGTGTTTAGATCTTCTGCCAAAATATTAATTATGTTATCTTTTATTTCAATTGTTTAATTATCAAAAAATAAGATTCTATTTAAGATGTTTGGTAAAGCATAAATGTTAATTATATAAAAGAAGAATTTTTAAAAATAAAACAGATATAAATTATTTTGTTTTCTTGTAATTTTTTGGTGGCTTCAAATTTTATTTTTTTGTTTTCTACTAGAATTGCTGTTCTCCTGTTCAAACAGAATCAAAAGACCATTGATTTTTTAAGAATTGTTGAGTTTTATTATTAAATATATTTGTTTTTTGTAAAAAAAATAATATCTAGTCTATAAGATTTTGATAATATCAAAGTTCTAAGTTATTTGTTTACATTATTTAACTCTTTAATATTTATTTAAAAGGGTATGATAACCTAGTAAAGTGGTCAGGTTGTTAACTCTTCAAGTAATAAGTTGTGAGTTCAAAACTCATGGATAGTGAAATTTGAATAATCATCTATGTAATATTCATATTACAGCAATGGCATTTTGTCAATCAGTTGAGATAGGATACCTGTAAATATGTTTGCATTAGCATAACTGGCAGGTCAGAGGCATATGTGTAACTTTGATTACATAGAGAAATGCAAACTAGTACCAGGCAATGCAAACTCAAGATAAGTCTTTTGTTGTATAAATCTGTAGAACTGGAGAAACTAGAGCCTACTTGAGAAAACTCAAGTAAAAAGGTAATACAAATCTTCAACAGTATTACTATAAAAGCTAGATCTAGAAAATAGATACCAATGTAGAGAAATCAGATAGGCAAAAACCTCTAAGTAAAAGGTACTACCAACCAGACTACTGAAAATTGGACTAAAGAAAAAGAATATTAGACTAGACTCGATATATTAGAACAGGTCACAGTCCTACTAGGCTATCTGGATTGGAAGTCTAAGATCAAAGCAGAGGTATATTATAAGTACTAGGGATATGCTATAAAGTTGGTACTAGGGTCTGGATGAACTTTGCAAGAGCATGTTCTGTTAATGTTCTATAATAAAAAGTAAATAAATTAGTTAACAGAAAAACATTCTGGACCTTACAGTTAGATGATGTGCTTTGAAATATGTAACAGCCTAACAGACATACAACAAAAGAGATCATATGTCAGGTTAGATGGCATCAAGATGTATAGGAGCCTTGGGGTTATTTAACTAGTATAAGTATAAAAGATCAAAGTATTTAAATAAGTAATCTTCTAATAGATTATAGGTATAGCAACTAGTTTAAAACCTTCAGGCAGACTACTTAAATAAATAACCAAAAGTTGTATGAGTAGCTAGTTGTACACTTACCTTGTACAAGTTATACAATTAATATATAATTAAAATACACAATAAAGACAATAGCTACTAATAAACATCAGCCTTAGTAAAAGCAAAAAATATATATATATTTATTTAAAATAGTTATTTTAATTGATGTATTGTTTATAATAAAAATTAATAAGTTTTGAAGCCATCTTATACTCTTTGTCTTAGTTTATCTTGTTAGTTTTTTTTGTTAAAAGTCTTATAGAGTTTTGATTTTTTGTATTTTCTTTTTTTATATACAACTAAGGTAAAAGGTATGTTTTCTGTATTTTCTTAATATTTAGTTTGAAAACTTTAAAAGTTTGTATTAGTTTCTTCTAAAATTATATTTTCTATAAAGTTATTTATATTTTCTTTTTTAAAAGATAGAGTTTCTGTATTAATAATTATATTATTTTTTTGTATTTTCTTATTCAAGACAGTTTGTTCTTGAAAAGATTCTGGTTTTATATTAGTATTTGTATTGTTTCTTGTATTAATAAAGTTTTCTTAATGATGTTTATATTATATGCAAAAGAGTTTTTACTAAAACTTTAATTTAAGCTTTGCTGTTTTTAAATTTTTGAAATTGTTTTTTTAGATCTTTTGCTTTTTAAAACTGTATACAGTTTTTCTTGATTAAAAATATGTTCTTTAGCATTTAGAAGCATATTTCTGATTTTAACTGACAAAAAAAATTTATATATATTTGTAAAAATATATCTATAATATGTTTCTCTAAAGATTTTAACTCTGTTAGTTGTATAATATATTAGTTGATATTGGTTTGAAAATATAATTTCAAGATGAGATCTTAAGCTTTTTTTAAAATGTTGTTTAGCTACAGCTATGTTTTCTCCTATAAGAAAACTATAATTTTGTTAAGAAAACTGCAAAAATCTAAGATTTCAATAATTAATGCATTGTTGCTTTTGGATCTAATTTGATTTCTTAAAGAAAATACAACAAAAGTTAATTTTCTTTGTCTTAACTTGGCAGACAAGCTTAGTTTTGTTTAGTAATTGATGCACAATCTTGTATACTAATTAATTATTAAAAATGTTGTTGTTATTACAGTTTGCATTTAACATGTAACTGTTTCTATTGTTGTTTTTTTTATTGTTTATTTTCTTCATAATATTGTACATGTTTTCTAAAACCCAAGAGTTGTTTTTATTTTAATTAATATTTTTTAGCCAGTTTTTTTTAGTTTTAAATTACTACTACTGAATCTAAGTTATTTTCTATTGTTATCATTTTTTCTTAAGCTATTGTTATATTAATAAGTTTTGTTTTATTTTTTTTTATCAAAGAGGTACTCCTCTTTCTCTTTTTTAATATATACCTAATTAGGTTCTTTATATTAAATTTTAATTTTTTTACTTCTTTCTCTCTTTAAAAAATCAGGTGATAAATAATACTACCCTTATTAAAGGTTTCACTAGTTAAAAAAGCTTTTTTTTTCTTGAAACAAGACCTTTAGCTCTTAATAGTATCTTATTTTTAGAGTTTAGATTTCTGTTTGATAATTTTATAATTATAATTTTCTATTTGTCTTTTCTGATTAGTAATAAACAGAAAAGAGTTTTTTGTAATCTTATTAGTAAGTTTTGATCTTACAATTTATTATTTAGAGGTTAACAACTTATCCACTTTACTAAGTTACTATACTTCTATAATATAAATAAGTTAAACAAATAACAGGCAATAGATATTTTTATAACAAACATAGTAGCACTGGATTTTTTATAAAAACTTTGATCTTTTATTACTCTTATAATAAAACACTTATAAGGTGTAGCAACCTAGTAAAGTAGTCAGGTTGTCAACTCCCCAAGTGGTAGGTTGGATGTTCAAATTCTATTGACAATGAAAATTTGAATAATCATCTATGTAATACTCATATTATGGCAACTGTTACTAACAATTGGGTTAGGATACCTGTAATGGCAGTCACACCAATATGACTGGCAGGTAATGAGGCATCTGTGTAAGTATGGTGTTACACAGAGGAATGCAAACTGATAAATTGGGTAGTGCAAACACTAGATAAGTCCTTGTAACTGTGTAAATCTGTTAAAATTGAGTAACAAGAAGTTTATTTGAAAAGACCCAAATAGAGAGATAGCTAGATCTTTGACGGCTTTACTATAAAGGCTAGCTTGGGAAAACAGATACCAAGGTCATAGTACCTGGTCATAGTAGCTAGATGAGCAAGAACCTCTAGGTTAGAAATCTTAGAGTACCACCAACCAGACCACTGGAACGAACCAGAAGAAAAAGATATTGAACTGACCTAATATACCAATAGACTAGTTGAAGTTCTATATAGGCTATCTGGATTGGGAGTTTGGTAAAAAGGCAGGAGTATACTAAAATACTGGAATTATACTGTAAAGTAGATGCTAGAGTCTAAGTGAACTCTACAAGAGCATAGCAGTTTAATAGTTAGCTCTGACTGCAAGTGTTGGTTCTGCCATAGTAATACCTAGGTCAGCTGTAAAAATAAGTACAGAAGGCTCTGAAGGGTTTACTTTAAGAATAAATTAGTCCTAAAGTTGAGATAATAATCTGGGCATCTAGGTATGACCCAGTAAGTTAACACAAATTACAGATTCAGAGAGTTTAAAATAGAACATCCAAGCAGAGGTGTTAAGTATGACAATTGCTAGGGAACCTTTAGACAGACTTCTTAAATAGGTAATATAGAAAAGTTACATGTGTAGCCAATTGTACTCTCTCTTGTAATAGTTTATTGAATCACAATACTGATAAGTGATTAATAAAAGTCAAAAGACCAAAGAGGTTACTTTAATATCAAAAAAAAATAATAATAATAAAACACTTATTTACTTTTAAATTACAAACTATTTTTAAAAAACAGCCTATTCTAAAACTAATAAAATTATACAAAATAAAATACAAAACATTATTTTTAATTAAAAAATTTTTTTTATTAAAAAAATACTTTTCTATAAACTTTTTTTTTTTTTGAACTTTGGTGACAATGCCAATTGGTTTTATTAGCTTTAATTTGATATAGTACAAATTTACAATTACATTTTTAGGATCGATTATTACTAGTACTATATACTATCTAATTTTACACCACTGACTTCATCTGATTACCCATATGGCACCTAAATGCATGTCTGCCACATGCCTGCATGCAGTTATCTTAACAACCACTTGCAGTCAGGGCATATCATTAATCTGCTATACAAACAAGAATACTTACTAAACTTAATATAGTATTCCAAATGCCAAAGGTACTGTCTTCTGTAAATCATACTTATATATTTCACTCATATGTTTTATCTGGTCTTAGAGGCCTGCATTGGGTCCCGCAGCCTGGCCCAGCATGGCCCACAAATTTTTGCAGGCTGGGCTGGGCCTGAAGCAAAATTTTACAATTGTGAGCCGGGCCAGGCTGGGCTGAAAAATTTGCAAAACTTTATAATTGCGAGTCAGTGCGGGTCTAAAAATTTGTAAAATTATATAATAAATTTTTGCAGGCCAGGCCAGGTCGGGCTGAGCTGAAGAAAAAATTTAATATATATGGGCCAAGCCAGGCTGGCAAAAAAATAGTAACCCTAAATGCGGGCTGGGCCAGGCCTAAAAAAAATTTTTAATCCTAATTGCGGGCTGGACCGAGCCTCAAAAATAGGCAATTTGCAGGCCTCTACCTGGTCTTGTTTCTTCTGCCTCTTAATCTAACTATATCTAGTATTACCTTGTTCCTCATATTTCTTACCTTTTTGTTACTGTATCACTCCCAAATTGGTCCTACTCAAGTATGTTTAATTCTTATAGTCTTCCTATCTTTGGTATGCCTATTATTGATTTTTCTAAGGTGTTCTGATAATGGTTCAGAATCTGCAAAGAACCTGTATCTTAAGCCAGATCTGCTGTTACTATTAGTCTTTTAACTAATCCATATCTCAAGCCAGATCTGCTACTGCCATTCTTGCAGATGCCCTAGGTCTTAATGTCATACAGTAACTCGATGCTGCATTTAACCTCCAACATGGTGCTCCCTTCTATGATAGGAACTGAGACTTGTTGTGCTTACAAACAGGACAATTCTGGTTATACCTAGAAAGTTTCTCTGACCCTAGTGATACCATACTACTATATATAGCAAGCTCTCAGCTTATTCGATAATACCTGCAGAATAATTCTGGTTATGCCCTAGAGAGTTATACTGACCCCAGTGATGCTATACTATTTTGCAGATCTTATCTCATATTGGTTGGTTGATCCCAATCTTGTTTGTTATAAACTTCTATATAGGTATGATTAGGAATCCAATTTGGTACTTTTACATTACACAAGGAAGTTATACACTAACCTTCAAAATTTTTTCTTTCTATAGTTAGATTATTTAGCTGTGCCAGAGGTGCTTCTAATTTTTGGTTAGACCAATCTTTTATCATAGTCTATTCTCATGTTTACTGCTTCTCTCATTATTCCAGTCTTGGTTACTTTCAGAATACTTTTCCAATCAAATCCTCTTCTGGAATCCTAATTAAGACTTATTTGCACAATCTGTTGATTATCCTTTCAAGCAAGTACCCCACAAGTTGGGTGCAGGGATGTTGGTACTGCCTATATTAGAAGGTATAAGAATGTTGGTGCTGCCCTAGCCTAAAGGACTTATATATGCAATCTTTTCATAAGCATAACCTTCTGTAACAACTGCTTGTTACACATAGTGCCTGCACTTTATGATTGGGTCTTCTTTCAGGAATTTCTATTTCCATCATTGTACTGCACTTGGACTTAACTACAGGGCTTCACATTCAATTACAGACTTCTTATTAGGTTACAGAAGCTAAAATCTTTTTAATTTTGCTTCCAGTCAGACTTGAACTGTTGACCTTGATTGTGAAGGGTATGGGAGCTTAACCACTAAGCTATAAGACTTATAACCTTTTTCTATAAACTTGTTTTTTATAACTTTTATAAATGCAGCTATTATATTACTAAAAAATATATTCTTAATAGTATTATAGATGAAAATCTTTTTAATTTTTATACTATAATAATAATATAGTATAGAGAATCTCTTATAGATATATGCAATGTTTAAAAGAAAAGTATAGCTTTTGTTAAACATTGTCAAGAAACTATACTCTTTTTTAAAGCAGTTCAGAAAAGGTAATGCAATACTAATAACTTTATTTACTAAAAAAGTGATAAACTTTGTTTGTAAAAATTATTTTAGAGAAGAAGTATCAATACAGTTTATAATCAAAAGCTATTTATTAAAGTAATAACAAAAAAGACTATTTTTAGATTTCTGTTATTAAAGAATTTCAAGATGTGTTTACAATATTAAAAGAAAGAAGAGTGTCTGTTACTTAATTAAACTTAGAGAATTTAGCAGAATTATATATTTGTAAGCTAAATAACTAAATAGCCAAGTGACTAAGCAACTAAGTAACTAAGTAACTAAGCATTAAGCAACTAAGTGACTAAGTAACTAAGTAAGTAATTACTAAGTAATTAAAAAATTTTAGCAACTAGTAACCAATAATTACTAAGTAGCTAAGTAACTAAACAACTAAGCAACTAGAAAGTTTTAATAATTACTAATAATACAATATAAGAATAACTAATACTAAATAATAATAAAATAATAATTACTACTGCCAAACACAAATCTAAACTTGCACTAACTACTCCAACTAGCACTATACTAAACTATAACATATACAATATCAAAAATATATAGGATATCTAGTTACAACATCATATTACCAACTTTCTAATTTGACTAAACACAACAGATCTATTTGGAACTAGTACACATATCCAATTACAACAACTACAAAATAATTTGTGGTCTATTACTAATATCTTACAATATCCATATTCACTAATAGATAGCCCAAATAAAAACACAACAACATATCAAATAATACTACTACTTTGACATCTACAATTTACTATCTTTGTATATACAACATTATTACATATATTACAATACCCATATATACTAATTGAAAACATTCTCAAAACATATAAAGAATACAACAACTTCAAAAAACAATTATGAACTAAACATATCCTTTATCTTGAACAATTAACCTCATTTGATAACTTTACACTTTTAGACTAGAAACATATTTCACCAAGACTTGAACAAATCCCTACAGAACATAAACCAAAATGGTTCACAATATTAGAAAAAAAAACCATTATACATTCTTTTACTAGAAAACTCAACTCTAACCTAAGTCTTTTACAAACCAACTTCTTATCTTTTACAACTAGACATTACAATTTAAAATTAAAACCTTGGCTTATTACTGTTGATTACAATAGTGAACAATTAATAATAAGAAAGGCACATAAATATAACCAAAACAACAACATCATATCCATTACATACTAAACAATCGAAGCAAATACACCTAACACAAATCTTTATTTACTCTCATCAGTTAATTGTATACCATATACAAGATGCTCACATAACTCTAACAGAATACTAAACCATTGCATATTTGATATTTTAGCTACTTTTTCTACAAAATTTTTAGAAAGAAAACAACAAAATCCTACAAACAAACTTAAACTTAATGCAAATTATACAGATCTAGTATACTCAATTGCATTACGTAACCCTACAAGAATTCCTACATTCCTATTTATTACCTTATTACATAATCCAATCTCTCTTATTTTTCATACCAACTTATCATCTATCAAATTACAACAAATTGCAAACCAAAATGCCCAATGTACCAACCTTATCTTTTATACTGATAGATCCATTACCAATATTACTACTGATAGATGCTCAATGAACATCGGATAGATACAAATATATAACAATACTATTATTAAAACTTACTCTTCTTGAATTAAATTTTGCAATTATTATACAAAGCTAAGCTAGTAGCTATTCTATTAGTTATATGCATATGCCCTCAAAACAGCAATATCCAAATCTATACTGACTTACAATCTGTAATTTCCAAATTTAACAAAATTACTAACAACATAATACTATAGCACAAACAATACTT
>CAJVQA010003325.1:0-19715 GCA_910591915.1 Cetraspora pellucida
TTGATTTAACTGGCGACGACATATTTATTAAACAAATATTTAGAATCTAGTTAGGTTAAGCAACCATATTACAATATGGATCCAATATGTACAAGATATCTAAAAACAATTTTATCATATTTATTATACAAAAAACTTATTACTACTTTATTAACAAATCTAACAAACAACTTAAAAGAGATATGAAGCATTTTTAACATATTCTAAACAAGCTATTAGCAGTATTTTTAATCAATACAAAGCTTCTATTAATTTTTTTAACATCAAACTTCTTGACCAACTTATTACAGACTCCAAACTTATAAAATAGTATATACAATTTTACTTTTATGACTAAATTGCAAGGGGTGTAGTGACCTAGTGAAGTGGTCAGGTTGTCAACCCTCCAAGTAGTAGATTAGATGTTCAAATCCCATCGATGGCGAAAATTTGAATAATCATTTATATAATATTCGTATTATGGCAACTGTTACTAATGATTGGGTTAGGATATCTGTAATAGCAGTCGCACCAGCATGACTGGCAGGTCATGGGGCATCTGTGTAAGTATGGCATTACATAGAGGAATGCAAACTGACAAATCGGGTGATGCAAACACTAGATAAGTCCTTGTGGCCATGTAAATCTATTGAAATTGGGTAACAAGAAGTCTATTTGGGAAGACTCAAGTAGAGAGGTAGCTGGATCTTCGACAGTCCTACTGTAAAGGCTAGCCTGAAGAAACAGATATCACGGTCATAGTATCCGGTCATAGTAGCTGGATGGGCAAGAAACTCCAGGTTGGGGTCCTGGAGGTACCACCAACCAGGCTGTCAGAACAAACTAGAGGAAAAGGATATCAGGCCAACCTGATATACTAATGGACTGGTCATAGTCCTACACAGGCTATCTGGATTGGGAGTTTGGTAAAAAGGCTGGACAAAAGACAGGAGCATACTAAAGTACTGGGGTTATGCTGTGAAGTAGATGCTAAGGTCTAAGTGAACTCTACAAAAGCATAGTGGTTTAATGGTTAGCCCTGACTGCAAGTGTTAGTTCTGCTATAGCAATACCTAGGTCAGCTGTAAAAATAGGTACAGAAGGCTCTGAGAGGTTTACCTCAAGAATAAATTAGTCCTAAGGTTGAGGATGATGATCTGGTACATCAGAGATGACCAGTAATGTTAATACAGGTTACAGATTCAGAAGGTTTAAAGTAGAACATCCAAGCAGGAGTGTTAGATACAGCAATTGGTAAGGAACCTTCGGGTGGACTCCTTAAATAGGTAATATAGAAAAGTTACATATATAGCCAATTGTATGCTTTCCTGTAGTGGTTCATTGAACCACAATACCAATAAGTGATTAATAAAAGTCAAAAAGATCAAAGAGGTCACTTTAATAAAAAAAAAAAAAAAAAAAAACTAAATTGCATATTGACCAATTGACTAAGCACTGTTTAACAGCTTCTAGCATTATATTATTAATCACAACTATATATTAATACTCAATAATATAATTCTCTTAACTCTTCTATAACAAAAGAAGAAGTTATTCAAACTTTGTTAAAACTTTCCAACAAAAAAGTCTGAACCCACAGATATCAGCTATGAAATATTTAAATATATAGGCATTACCTGTATTAAAGCTATTACAGCTTTATTCAACTATTGCTTTAATTCAAATTAAATTTCTAAACAATAGAAACATAGTAGAATTTATTTGATTCCAAAATATAATATATTTAATAATGAGTTAAGCCTCATTCATTTTATTAGTCTTATTGAACATATTCAAAAAGTCTATACAAAAATTATTAATACTAGAATCAGTATTGTGTTTTTTAATATCCTATACTTTCACTATACAATTATGTTATTTTATCTAAAAAAAACACATCTATACCAATTTATATACTTAATAACCTTATTAAATATGCATTATGCAATAACAAATCAATTTGGTTTTTATCTTAAGATATAAATAAAGCATTTAACTCAGTTAATCTTACTTTTCTTTAAAAACTCTTACAATATCTTGTTCTCTCTTATTCTATTATAAATGCTATTATCAACATTCTTTATAATTGACAAAATCAAGTTATTACAAACCTTGGACTTACTTCATTATACTCTGTATATCATAGTATTGATCAGAGTAAAACCACCATTCCTCTTTTATGAAAATCTATTATAACCAACTTATCTCATATATTCATAACAACTTTAAAGATTATACTACACAAGTCTTTTGGCTAACTAACCTAAAACATCAAATATACAATAAGCTTAGCTTATACTACTCAGTTCTTGCTTATACAGATGACACTTTTTGGATTGCATTCTTATAACAAGAACTATCACAAATCCTTTCTACAGCCAAATTATTCTTTAATATAACTAATATACAAATTAAACCTTTTAAATCTGCACTCACAACTAATAACAAACAAACCAACTATACTTTTATTATATATAACAACCATTTTTTCTTAACCTTTATCTATTAAATGCACTATTCAAATTTCTTAGATGTTGGTTTATACTTAATAACAAACAAGCTAAATAAACCAAACTTATTATTGCAAAATTACTACATCTTGTTAAAATCACAAATACCAAACAAATTACTAACACATATACATATTATATTATAAATACTGTTATTATTTTTACAATTAAATACTGTCTTTATAACATTGTTCTCAACTAATATACATATAACAAAATTCTTACAAGTTATATAGAACTTGTGAAATATAAAGCCAAACTTAGTTATACAATTCCTACTAGCATATTACTTTACCTTTAGCTATACAATATTTGTAGCATATGGAATATTCAACTATAACATCATATTACAAACTTTATTAAAAGACTTAATTCTTCTAATTTATTAGTAATAAGTACTCATATTAGGCTCTAACAACTTTAGAACAACTTGTGATCATCTATTAGTATTTGGATATATGACAATTTTATCATTAATGGGTCTAACAAACATACTATTAACTTTAAAATTATTTAATTTTTTAAACATCTTGGTATTATATTTGTATCTAATCCATTATACAATATTCTATATACTGTTCAAGAAGGATCTATTTCACTTGAATCATTACTTTCATCATATTTAAAATACTTAACATTTAAAAAACAACTTAGATACTATTGTATTCTTTATTTAGATCAACTAACTATATTTGATAACTCATGTCTTTTAGATTGAAAACATATATCTACATGCATAAATAAAATTCCTAAAGACAAACAACTACTCTGGTTTAACTATCTAAAAGATCAAACTACAAGCCACTTATACAACTATACTCTTTACCAATATCTACATTTACTTTATACAACTATTATAGTTATTTAACTGAACACTTTTCTTTATGAAAAAAACTATAGCTCATTACAGTATTTGACAATTAAATCATTACTAGCAAAGCCAAAAAACAATCATCTTTTTCAAAAATTATTCTTATTACTTACTAGCAATATTATATAGAACAACAATTTACTCATTTATATCTACTTTCACCTATTCAATCACAAGCATGTCTAGGTTGTTCTCTTAACTCTTATGCAATTGCCAATAAATATATAATCAATATTCCTATCAACCTCTTTTTTAAATTTTTTAGTCAAGTTAATACATATAACAAAACTCTTAACTTAATGCTAATCACCTTAATCTCATATACTTCATTGCAATTCAATATTCTATTCAAATTTCTAATCCTCTAATATCAACATTACAATATACTTAAGCTCAACCATATTTGAATCTGGTACTTTAACAGACAATCTTTAACAAATTACTAACTACAATGCACAATTATCTGAACTTCATTTTTATACAAATGGCTCAGTCATCAACCTGAATACTTCACAATGATTTATGAGTATCAGATGAACCCAAATTTTAAACAACATTATATTGTATACATTTCAAATTCAAACAAGATACTGGCCTTGCTTATTTAAGTCTAAATTTACTGCTATTTTATCAGTTTTTATTACTGTTCTAAAAAACTGTACTATACATATATATACTGACTCACAATTTGTAATCTTCAAATATTACAGTCTTTCAAACTTAACTTATATTCTATTCTATATATATACATCATATTTCTTATTATAGAACATACTTATTAACTTTGTCAAATTATACAATATCTATATTATTTTTTACAAAGTCACTGCTCATTAGGATGATCAATACAATAATTTTGCAAACCAACTTTCATGCAGTTATTACAATTTGCTATATCTTATCTTATATCTTACAATATTTACAATTCTGCATATACCTTGAATTTCAAAACTTTTTTTTAGAATTATCTATTCATTGCAGTATCTGTATAATATATTATGCACATATTTACACATTATAGATTATACAAAACTGTTTTTAAAAATAGCACAAAAACCTTAACCAAGTTAATTAGCAAGCTACCTGGTTATATATCAACAACAATCAAAGAATTTCAAACTTCTTATACAGTTTTCAGTTCTCTACTCTTAAATCTTTTAGAATTAAAATTCTATTAGATGATATTTTTACTCTATACATCTTACACAAATAATATTACTCATATTCATCTATCTGTTATCATTGTCACCAAATTAGTTCTTATTTTCACTAAACAACTTGTTCATCTAATCAACTGCTATACAGTTTTATAGACATTTCATTATAATATACTTTAAATACTAAAATACTCGATATTACATCAAATACTATAACCAATTTGCACAACCAAATTAAGCTGTTAAATAGTATGACTATTCACAATATATTAGACTTACCTTCAATCTTCTCAATTCTAACAGGTCTAATACTAAATAAACTTATTAACATTATTGCAATTTTGTCATTCAAAAAAATAGCCACAATACTCATAATCAAGTTTTTATTTCATCTTAATTAACAAATCTATCACAAAATTCGGATTCTATATTGTATCTCAAGATCTACAGCCCAACCTTCTAAATATAACACACCTTCAAATGTTGTCTCACTTTCATTATACTCTCTTTCACTCAATTCTATTAGTTTAAAAATAAACTTCTAATATATTCAATGAATTAAATATCAAATCAATCCTCTATATATAATTACTAATATTTAAATGTAGATAAGCGTTGGCTATTCCAGTTGATTTAGGTCACAGATAAATTAGTCTAAGTTTTTATTTTTTCTATAATATTTTAAAAACAGAATTGTACTTTATATAAAATCTTAATTAAATATTTAATAAAGATAGAAATATAGCCTTACTATTAATATTATAAAAAAAAAAGTTATTAATAAAATCAATAACAAAGTTATAAAAAGAACTAAAATACAAAAAGTTGCTTCTTTATCTTTGAAGTTTTGTTTATTATAAATATTACAAGTTATTATTAATTATTTAATTATAATATCTTAAATTATGCCTTATTGCAATTTGTTATTATTATTTTATTTATAAAAAAATAATTTATTAAATTTGTATTTTTTTATAATTTATTATAAGATTTATAATATAAAGATTTTTTTTATATTAATTTTGCTTCTTTTTCAGCATTTAGTCTATATAATAAATAATTTATCTATCTTAACTCTTAAGGGTAAAGTGTATATAAATTATTTTTATATAGTTTTGTATATCTTTTTAAATTTTTATTTAAAATTAATATATATAACTAATAAAACTTGATTATTTTTTTAATTAATTAAGAAAAATTTTTATAATATTATAAATAAAATTATTTAATTATTATAGTAAAAAATTAAACAATGAGTATAGTAACCTAGTGAAATGATCAGGTTATCAATTCTCCAAGTTGTAAATTGAATATTCAAATCTTATCAATAGTGAAATTGGGATAATCATCTATATAATATATGTATTACAGCAACTGTTACTAATAATTGGGTTAGGATACCTGTAATAGTAGTCACTTTAGTATGATTGGCAGATCATGAAGCATCTGTATAACTTGTTATACAGAGAAATGCAAATTAACAAATCAGGTGATGCAAACATTAGATAAGTCTTTGTAATTATATAAATTTATTAAAATTAAATAACAAGAAGTTCATTTGAAAAGACCTGAATAGAAAAGTAATTAGATCTTCAATAAGAAAATGGATACCAAGATTATAGTATCTAGTCATAGTAACTTAATAGACAAAAACCTCTGGTTAGAAATTTTAAAGATACTACTAACCAGACTGTTATAATAAACTGAAAAAAAAGAATATTGAACTAATTTAATATATTAATAGATTAGTTATAATCTTATAATGACTATCTAAATTAGAAGTTTAATAAAAAAATAGATGAAAAAGCAAAGATATACTAAAGTACTAAGGTTATATTATAAAGTAAATGTTAGAATCTGTGTAAACTCTATAAGAACATAACAGTTAAATAATATAATTCTAATTACAAATATTGATTCTGCCATAGTAATATCTAGATCAATTATAAAAAATAAGTATAGAAGATTTTAAGAGATTTATCTTGAGAATAAATTAGTTTTAAGGTTAAGATGATGATCTAAATATTTGAGTATAACCCAGTAAATTAATACAAATTATAGATTCAGAAAGTTTAAAGTGAAACATTTAAGCAGAGATGTTAGATATAACAATTGGTAATGAACCTTTATGTAAACTCCTTAAATAGATAATATAGAAAAGTTACATATGTAACCAATTGTACTTTCTTCTGTAGTAATTCATAGAATCATATTATCAAAAAATTATTAATAAAAGTCAAAAGACTAAAGAACTCATATTAACAACAAAAAAAAAATATTAAACTATTGTATTATTTTAAAAAAATATACTTGTATATATGATAAGTTTTTTTAAGTTGGTTAAAATTTTCTTAAATAATACAAAATTAAAAAATTTGATTGGTTAATTTATATAAATCTATAAGTTAATTTTATTATATAATTTTATATTCTAATGTTTAAAAATTTATATTTTAATGAGTTTTTAACCAATTTTGATATTTTGTTATTATTAGAATCAGAAAGACCTACTATACAACTTTTACTTAATAATTCAAATTGATTTACTTAATATAGTTTTTTATAAATTTAAATATAAAAAAGAATTACTATTAAGTTTATATATAATTATAAAATAGTATACTTTACCCTTAATTCAAGAAACCATAGGAAATTTACTGTTTTTTTGTCTTTTTTAGAATTTAGAGCTTCCCAATGATACATGCTTTTTTTTTTACTAAACATATCTCTTTTCTCCTTCTAATAAAAGTTGTAAAGAAGAGAATTTCGGTCATTATGGTGGTTAAATCATTAAAATCGACCCGGTGGATCATGAGATATGAACGTTTTTGTTTTCACGACTATATGCTTACCTATTTGTTTATTCAAAGGGGTAAACATATAGTCATGAAGACAAAAACGTGTTTATATCTCGTGGTCCACCGGGCAGATTTTGATGATTTAACCACCATAATGACCGAAATTCTCTCCTCTACAACTTTTATTAAAATTAGAAAACACATAGTAAATACAGTATATCTCCACGGTTTTCATTGGTTCCCTGGCGAATTACGAATTATATATTAAACTTGATACATTATAAATTTACGTAGATACTAAAATAAATTTAAATAAAACAAAAATGTTCAGTTAGTACGTAACAATTTTGTAAAGAACATGATCTCATGCATGCTCCTGGGCCTTCCCGAAGGCGAGCATTAAGATATTAAAATATATATAATTTGATTGGTTAATATTAACTACTTTATAAGGACAATACTAATATATATTTTATGGGGCATGTTAGTGCATGAAGGGCAAGCTAAATTTTTTTCTGTGACGCTCACTTACCGTTACGAGTTTGGGAATTTTTGTCTAATATTATTAATCCCTTTTTTTTTATAAAAAATATATATATATATATATATCAAGAAATACAGTAAACCGAATTTATATATAATTGGAATTAATTATAACGATAAATAGAACCTACTTGGTAAAATGTATACGAGTTAATATCAAGTATAAACACGGATATATTTATAAATGGTTTAATTAATGTTTTTTTTTAAAAGAAATACAGATTAATCGTGATATCGTGATAAATATAAATATTTATTTAAACTATCATTGAAAATTTCAAATACTGTAATGATTTTCAATTTCTAATTCGAGATAAAATAATAATATACAGTATTATTAATCAGTAGTATTAATTTATTGTAAAAAAAAAAAAAAAAATTAAACAATTTGATAAAACATTTCATTAATTTTTTTTTAAAGCAATTCATAAAAATTTTTTTAAATACATATTTAAATACAATATATTAATTAAAATATATTGAAACATTTTACATTTATTTTGATCAATTTTATTTTTTGAAACATTCTAGACCAGACAATAAGTAAGCAGTTTCACATGACATGATTAGGTTGCATTTCTGGCATCATAATGAGTTCTGGAACCAGTAATCAGTAATCAAGTGTAAAGTACAAGTATGTACGTAGATACATACTTCGCAGGAATACCTCGCAGGAATATCACGCAGGACACATGAAGAGTACATATAACGCAAATATTAAATATTAAAATTTAAATTTTACAATTTTAAATCTTAAAAATACAGAATTGCATTGTAAAAATGGGAATAATTTAAAAGTTTAGTAGATTTTTAATTCAGACAAAGTATGTATTTCAAGTTAATTTTATAAACTTTTTCAGGTGCATGAATTTTCTGCAAGTTTTAAAAACGAAGAATGAAATTTGGAGGATATGATGAACGAAAGCTATTTTTATTAATGTCTCAGGAGTTGGTAATTTTTATCGCTCCACACAAACGAGGAAGAGAAAACGTTTCATTTGACGAATGCGCAAGGCATAAGAACTAAATTCAATACAAAAATCTATTGGTTCATTACATTAATCCGAACTTTTCTAAATAAGACAAAAAATGAATTCATATAGTTAGGTCTCATTTATTATTTGTTGATAAAGAGACTATCAAATCAAATATAATGCATATATCAAAAATCAGCCACTACCAAATTTAAGGGATTTGATTTCCTAAGCACAATTTAAGTTTACATAGCAATTGTTTTCTACAACATTTTACGAACCTGATAAGTGGTCCGTGTCATTTCTACATCTGACATGATAGCTTACAAAACACGTACGTACGTACATACATATGACGTATGATACCTGATAGTACCGATTACTAGATATTATTATATTAACGATAAAAGAATAAGAGTAGAAAAATGACAAGACCCTTGAATTGACTATCTCCTTGTTAATACATGATCATAAGTATTTGTTTACGGAGCAGTTTCAAATTTATTATCCTAACAACTAATTTCTAGAATATAAGCTTAATAATTTGATAATGGAAAGTCTAAATAGTCACAAATAATAAGATTATCACAAATAATAAAAAAGATTAACTAACAGTAAAGCAAGCAGATTAACAGGGATAATATTTGTAAATTGACGTTTGATTGTATCGGTATTGAATCGGAAAAATAAGTAAGATGGTTTGATTTTCAGCCTGATTAACACTGATAAAGTTATGAAAATATGTATATTCCTACATTTCCTACGCATTTATTTACCTTTGTGTATAATGTTTGATCTCTGTATGCCAGATTTATTCTAGCATCAAAATCATTTGTATTACAAAACAAGTCTTCTTTTTCGTTACTTTTATTTCTATATTTTGATACTTTTTGTCTATACAGTAAAAAAATTAACAAATATTCTTGTACAATGTAAACTTTAACATACGTACAAATATTTGGAAAATTTTTATTTTTGGATGTTTTTGATGTTTTTTTTGTTGTTTTGGTAGGGGGTGTTTGATTTTTCTAGGTATGACAAACCAGTGACCGATAACTTGTGACCATGCACTCATTACTTTTCGCTTCCGGGAGTATGGTTATCGAAAAGAAGCTCCGACAATTTAGTAATGGTAATACGTATAATACGTAGATAATACGTACTAACCAGTTCTAATTGTTAACTGGCATGAGATTCTATTTTTAATGTTTTAAAAATATATTGAAAAATCAAGCCACATTTGACAATGCAAAGAAATTTCTACCAGACATCTATTTAAATGAATGCTAATATATAATAAAATAACAATTAATGACAATTGAATTATAATATATACGTGAGTAATAATACAGTATATATATAAACGAATTGAGTAATATACAGTATATATATCAGATATATCTAATATATATATTTATATATCAGATATATCTAATATATATATTAGAGTATGTTTCAAGATACAGAATCGGAATCATTAGAGAATTTATAAAATTAAAGAAAAACATGTTTCTGTAAAAGAGACGAGGTGAAATACATGATAATTTTAGTACCACGAAAGATATCGATGTCTGAGTTTTTTATTATTGATATATTGTTAATAAAAAAAGATTGTCCATGGTTTACTAACGATAAACTGATCATCCATTTTTTTAAATTGTCCAAATATAAAGTTTTTAATTTGATGATTGATAAGTGTATAAAGTACTTTTTTTATACATTATCGTTTATGCTTACTTTATCTTCAATATTCCAAAAATGTTTTTTTTGTGTAATTATAAACTTATTGTCTCAATTACAATTGTCCTTTTATTCTGGGGATTTGGGAAATCTCTCCTATAACCTGTTCATAGCTTTCAATTATGTGATCGATGCAGATTTATTTATTTTGTGTCAGTTTGTTTGCCAAAATATCAAAATATCCGAAGTAAAAAAAAAACACTCGGATCCCTTGACTAATGTCTACTTTTTAGGAAATTCTGTTATTGAGGCTTTTGGCACGTTAACATTTTGTCAGTGCACAAGTGCATTCTTATGAGTTTTTTTCGTTTCTGGTAGCTCGTTAAATTAATGTATAATTTATACATCAAAAACTCTATTAATGAAATGATATAAATTTTCATAATTAAAAAGTAACCTGTTTCTGAATTGATTTATTATTAACTTGATTACTTTTTTAAAAAAAAAAAAAAATTATATATTACAAATAGACGTTAAATATTTCGCAAACATTTGGGATTGAAGATCTTAATAAATAGACAACAATTTGAACTTTTTCATTCAAGAAGTATTTCTTTCTCACTTTTTTCTACTTCCTATCCGAAATTCATATCACTACCTCTAACTCGACCTCGGTTGTCAAAAACGAAAAATAGATTCTTTTCTATTTATCTTTTTGGCAATTCGTGAAATCCCTCATTATCGTTTATTTTTCGTTCGTTTTTTTATTGAATTTTGCAAAATTTTGAAAAAAAAATATTAATTAAGTTTTTGTTCGATCTTGGAGAAAAATTAACGACGTGACCTTTTCTTGGTATGTATTTTCACTAGAGTTATCATGAAGTCTTTATTGTTAAAAGAAGATCGTGGCCTGGCTTTTTTTCGCTCAAGTATAATCTTCTTCAATAGTCTTCAGACATTCCCCCTATTTATCATATTTATTCGTGATTTGTCTAAAGAATCTACGTTATTAAATACCAATTCTTTCTTCTCTTTCTTTTATTTTTTATTTTTTTTTAGTTTCCTTTAAGAATAAGAAAACCTCAAAAGACAAAATAAATAAATAAATAAATACCGAATCAATACTTCTTTCTTGGTCTTACCTTGAGCTGTGCTCGATTATAGACGAGAAATTGTAAAGAAGAGTACTTCCATTAATTAACCAATATATCCTATCTTATATGTAATTCATGATAATGGAAAGCTTAGGTAAAATTAAATTTACTGCACAATGTGATCATCAATTTTCGTTCTAATATCGTGACCGTCTCCTTAAAAAAAATATAATAGCTATTCAAAACACACGAGAGGTCCCCGATTATTGTAATTCGTCGGCACATCATTCAATTTATATCGCATCACCATCTCAATCTAATGTGAATTATTACCAGTTTAATAAGGGTGACATGCTTTCTGTTATCGCTTCTCCGCATCCTAACACTATGATGTCCACATCTACGCCATCAACGCCTTCAACCCCTGCAACGCCCTCTATTGTCTCTTTCCATAATTTCCCCTTTATCTCCGGTATATCTCAAACTCCAAGCTTGTCCAATCGTCCAAGAACTCTAAAATTCTTTCCAAAAAATGGTCGTGTCGGTACTCGCCTTACTGTAGAAGTTTACCTTGAATTACCAAATCCTAATAATGTCTTACTCAACTTGGCTTTTGGTGATTTAATGGTGGAAACTCATCAAGTAGCTTTACCTGATTCTCGTTATGAACTTGTCGGCATCGTGCCTAGTCAAGAACAAATTAAAAGTGCTAATAGATCTAAAGTTCCTGTAAATATGATCATCTGTAATGATTATAATCTTCCTATTGATAAATGGCATCTTGGCGATTTTGTCTTTAAGGGTATGTTGAATTTTTTTTTTTGTCCTTTCCGAATTTATTGTAAAAATTTATTGTCTACTTTTTAATTTATCCTTATTATTTACCTTATTACTATATCGTCATATTTACCTTATTACTATATTTCGTCATATTTACTTTTCATCATTTATATTATGTATTATTATTTTATTTTTATATTACATTATTTTTTATATTATATTGTCTTTTAGACAAAATTCCTCCGCTCAGACCTTTCATTAAGCTCGGAATTGACTTTGATATTGATGACTCAATTAAATGTATATTATACATATGTTTTATATAGTTCTTATATAGTTCTTATATAGATTATATAGTTTTTATACATATTATATATATTTTATGTATCTATTTATTTATGTAATCTTCTAATCTAAATTTAATCATTTCGATATTAGCAAATCGTTGTCATTCTTCTCAAGGATGTTTATACCACCCTTATGCTATCTCTAACGGTGTGGAACAAGTTTCCCCAACAACTTCTACCACACCTCCTCTTAAAAATGAGATGCTGTATATAACCGAACAAAATTCACACAATTCTAATGGTAAATTATTTCATGTATATTTTTTTGTAAATTTTTTTTATCTTTAAAATTTTAATCTTAAATTCTATATTATTTCTAATTTGATAGCTTATGCCAACCAACAAAATGTTTATAACCTTTATTCTTATGATAACCATGATAACCCCATCGCTGAACAACCTAAACCAATTTTAAACGTTTCGGAACAATCACAACCAACTTTTGATCTACAACATTATCGTGAGGGTAATTATCGTGAAGGTAATTAATTAACCATTTTCATATTTTATATATATATATGAAACAAAATGTTTGACTTTTTTTAATACAATTATAGTCGAAATGATGAGTAACGAATCTCAATCTGACGTGCCAAGTGATCCTTCTTCATTTTATTCGTCATCTGTCTCGACTCCTTATTCTACCTCGTCTGATGATTCTTTTAATGGTATGTTAATTATTTTTAGTTGGTTATTTATTTTTACTATTTTTAATTTGATATTCATGTTTTAATTTGATATGCGATTTTTAATTTGATATTCGATTTTTAATTTGATATTCGCGTTTTAATTTGATATTCGATTTGATATTCGTGTTTTAATTTGATATTCGCGTTTTAATTTGATTATTTGATATCGATTATTTTTAATCTGATATTCGATTTGTAATTTGATATTCGTGATCTTCGAGTTTTAATTATTTTATTTTTTTACTTTATAGATCCGATTTGCAACAGAGAAGCTTCTCTAGAACCCTCTAGTCTAATTTATGCTCAGGAAACGTCGTCTAATGACACGCAGATTGTTCCTATTTCTCCATCCAATTATAGTGATTCCAGTACCGTGGATGATTTACCTACTCCGGCCACTGTAAAATCTATGACTTATCAAATAACACCTCCCAATATTTCACCTGGTTTTTGCCCTTATTTCCCTCCATCAATGTATCCATACCTTGGATATCCTGTTATTCCGTCAATCACTTTAAAGGAAAGTCCAATGGTTCCATCTTCTGATAGACCACCTCGTCCAAAAAATCATATTTCATCTGAATCTGATTGCAAAACTCAACTTTATGACCTTTTAAATAAAGTTAAACTTATAATTGACGGTGATATTCAATCAATGGCTCAAAATTGGTCCGTAAAAGATTTTAAAAATCGAAGAAGATTAATACAATTCATTAGACGTGTTGAAGTTGATGAAATTAGAGTTACTTTTAAACCCGTTAAACCTGATAAAAGACCAAAATATGGAATTTTTGTTTCATGTATTTGGTGGGAAGCAAAAGATGAATATTATATTACTTCTGTAGATTGTATTTATTTATTAGAATGTTTAACTGGAATTAGATTAACTCAAGATGAAAAAAATAGAATTCGTAGAAATTTGGAAATTTTTAAACCATTAACTGTTGGAAAAAATAAGAAAGATAGTGAAGATTTATTTAGAGTAATCATGGGTTTTCCTGCTCCGAAACCTAGAAATATTGAAAAAGATGTTAAAGTCTTTCCTTGGAGTTGTGTTATATACGCTATTAATAAGATTTTACGTAAGTATATGAATCGTGGTACTTAGAATCATAATATTTAGGAATGGTAGAATTAGTTTTTTAAATTGGGTTTTTAGGCTTTTAAAAAAAAATCAACCTTTATGTTTCTAAAGCAAAAAAAAAATTTTTTTTTTTTTAAAAAAAAAAAAAAACTTAAGAGCTAAATTTTTTTTCTTTACAAGTTCCAAATTCAAAAAAAAAAAATTTTTGGTTTGGTTCAGAACTAAATTTTTGAAACCTTATTATTTTTTATTTTTTTTTTTTTGTAAGACATAAAAAATAAAAATTTGTTAACGTTAATAAAAAAAAAATGTTAATTTGTATCAAGCTTTTGAAAATTACTTGTATCGGGTATATACTGTTATATTTTGATTTTTGATCTGATTATCGCGTTTATTAATAATATTTTATCAAAGTTATATCACGGGATCTATCAAATAGTGTTTAATCCTAATGATTCTTTTACTATTCTAAAAATAAAAATATTTGTTTCTAATTACTTTTTTTATTATAGAATTTAAATAAAATAAAATTTAATACTGCCAATAATATTCTATACTATAACTTAATAAAAAAAATAGATACGTACGTAATAACTGATAATGATTTTTAGAGCATACGTATCAATATTTATTAGTCACCGGACCAATCAAAACGATTACGCAAATAAATTTTTTTTTTTAAAAAAAAAAAATTCACACCAAAAATGATGTTTTAGAGTACGATTCCAATAAGGTAAAAAGGTAGTGTCAATTTACTCAAATCATATTCAAATTTTTATCCAAAGCTAAAAATATATATATATATATATTATTATTATTTGGATTCAAATTTTTCCGGAAAATTATAAAGTCGGAATTACCATGTGACTACGCCCTCGATTGGTGGTAACACTGTGACTTTTATATATGTACGTACGTATAAGTTTGTGAAATTTTGGATTTTTGCTAAACGTTAAAACGATCTCGTAAAAATCTCAATTTTGTGCGAGCAGTGCATACAATCCCGTAAAAATCATGATATTATTTACTTCTAAATTCTTTTTGGTACTGTTTCATATATTTTTATTAAAACGATAAATAAATAAATTTCTGTAGAATGTTCGTGAGGTCACATATACAGTTGTTAAGCGAAACCTAGTTTCGATTTTCGGCAAAAAAAAAAAAGTTAAAAGACGAAATGGCGAAACTGACGAAAGGTGGCGAAACTGGTGAATGTGGCGAAAGATGGTGAAACTAGTAAAAGGTGATGAAACTGGAGAAAGGTAATAAAGTGGCAAAAAGGCAGTGAAACTACCGTAAAGTGTCATGCAGTAGGTCCCCTATTAGATATACATTGTGATGATTTGTGAGCTTAAATTTGATTATGTCCGGGTACAATCATGTCAAAGTTCAATGAATAGTACCTCAATACTTTAAAAATACCCTGTTTAAACTGTTTTCTTTTATTTAAACCTATTTTATGATTACTTTAAAAAAACACTTATATATCAAGTATTAACCAATAATAAATTTGTTTGATTTTATAGTATGATGTCAATTATGTATAATAAATTAATTTATTAAATTCTTTTAATTAATTTGTATAATATATTCTCTTATTTAAGTATCTAGATACAGCTTAAGATATTATTGTTTGGAATTATACTTCTGATCGATATAACATACCTTTATTATTCAAGTATCTTAGGTATAACTTAAGATATTGTAAATATCTGAATATATCAGTTAACATTTTTACAGTAATATAATTAATAATTTTGTTTTCTAAATCTTATTTTTATCTTTTTATCTTTCATCTTTGTATTGTTCTAGTTATTTTAATTTTACTTTAGTTATATTAAATATTGTCATATATTTTAATAGTTTAATGTATACTGTATGTTGTGTTCCATATAACAATCTGATCAAAAAGTAATTAATTTAGCTTAACTGTTAAGGTTGGATTTGATCAATTTTATTTGAATCATCTCAATTAACAATTAGGATTGAATTGTTATAACCTTTTTAAAATTAATTTTTTATTTTTTTTTTTAATTTAAACTAGCTTCTTTTGGAGCTAGGGTTTTTTATTCAGTATAGTTAGGACATAGAGACTCACAGTCAAGGCCTCAAAGGAGTCTTCTTATATTAGAGAGTACAACTAGTCACATATACACTTTTGGTGTCTAATTAAGTAGTCCACTGATGGTTCTACACTAGCTGTTATACCTGCAATCCAATTAGAAGTGTTGCTTATTTAAATCTTTTGTATTGCAATCCTTACTGTATTACTAGATCATTTCTGCTATATTAGTTAGTCAAGAAGGTCTAGATGTTACCTGTATCCTTAGGATCCTATACCTTATTTCATACAGTGTATTCTTAAAAGCATTGTTACTAAAGTCTTTTGTATTCCACACACAGCTAACATGCTATAGTTACCTAACACTTGCAGTTAGTGCTAACCTTAAACTATTACATTACATTATTTTTTGTCCTTGTAAAGTTTACCTAAACCCCAGTACCTATTTTTCTGACATCTTCTCTATTATCTTTTACTAATCATGACTTAGAACTAACAGACTCCCTAGATTTTCAATCCAGATAGTCCAATATAGTATACCTTAGTATCTTTTTCCTCTAATAATTTTGGTAGTCTGATTGGTTATGTGTTTCTCTACACATCTTGTCATTTAGTTTATTTGCCTATTCCTATAAAGGTGTTTTGTAGGTTTCTATCAGTCTAATAGCATTATCGAAAGTTTATATT
Organism: Cetraspora pellucida; assembly: GCA_910591915.1. Classification (NCBI taxonomy): domain Eukaryota; kingdom Fungi; phylum Glomeromycota; class Glomeromycetes; order Diversisporales; family Gigasporaceae; genus Cetraspora; species Cetraspora pellucida. The sequence goes on from CAJVQA010003325.1 coordinate 17,256, forward strand.
ACCTCTTTATTCAGATATTTCTAAGTAGGATTCTGTCTTCTCAGTTCTTAGTTTTCTGCACCTGGTGGTCTTATTATAGGTTTGCATTGAAGTCTTATTCAATACTGTTTATTAACATTCTTCTATATACATTAATATTATACTTTGCATAAATGCCTTAAGTTCCCAATGACAAATAGGACCTGACTTGGTATATCTGAATTACAGTCACATAAGACCAACTGATTAACAAAAGACAGTTTTTATAATATAAGTTAATTTCCAAATTTCATTGTAGGTGGGATTTGAACCTTAGACTTGCCACTTAGAGGATGACAACTTTAAAATCAATTCTATATTTAATATAATTTTTAATATATATATATATTTTTTTAAAAAAAAATTAATATAAAAATCAATATTATATTAACTAATCAAATTGCAATACTGGTTTTTTTATATTTTTTTTATATTTTTTATAATTAATAAAATTACTGAATTTTTAGTATTAATTAATATTTTTTATTATATATATATTCTTATTAGAATAAATCTAATTGTAACAGCCTGTTATACTTTTATTTGTAACAACTCAATTAGTATAACTAATAAAAATAATTAAAATTTTGTGTAACTCAAACCCTAATTCTAACTACTATTGGCTAATCAGAGGTTGTTATATGTAACAAGTTGTTATAAAAACATTTATTCTTATTATTAAAGACCTATATTTTATAATAGTATTTTATTGATATATTTAAAATTAGTTTATATAATTATTTTTTTTACAGAAATAAGAATACAACTAGTTACATATGCAACTTTTAATTATCTATTTAAGTAGTCTATTTTAAAGTTTTATATTAGCTGTTGTATTTATAATTTATTTATTTAAACTCTTTGATTATCTGTTTTGTTAATTATATTACTATTATAAATCTTTTATATATAGGTACTATCAGTCAAAACATTTTATAATAAGATTATTAATATGTTATATAAAATAATAAAAAATCAGAACATGTTTAATTGTAATATAGAAGAACATAGAATAACATCAATTAATATTACAAAATATATTTTTTGAATAATAACAATAATTGACAATAATATTTAAATCAATTTTAAATACTTACAATATATAATCTTAAAACAAATAGCATCTTTAATTCAATTTAATCTCTTCTTGAATTCAAAATTTTCTGAAGTAAACAATTTATAGTTTAGAATTATAAAAACTAAAATTGACAATAAACTAAAAAATAAACTAGAATATGATGATTTAAATAACTGTGAATTTAATAATAATGAACTTAAAATAGTAGATTTACTTGCTAATATAATTAATGAAAATGTAAAACTTCTTAAAATTATAGAAAATAAACATCCAAGTATTGAAAAGTTGTACAAAAGTATATTACATAATTATGAACCAGACAAAATATTTTATGATGATTTCACAAAATGAATTTTTAATGTATCATACTTATATTCAATAATTATCTAAAAATATATAAAGTATTTATCTTATAGCATAAATACTTGCATTTGATGATGGTTTTATAACAACAAGTAGATGAAATAAAAAGTGTAACTGCCAAAATATAAGAACTTTTTGGTAATATAATATTAATATTTTACTTTGTAAAAAAGTTTATAAACATATATATGATATTTCTAAAACTTATATTAAAAATATTAAAAACTATTTTAAAAATAATAAGCTTAGTATATAACATTATAAAAATGAAGAACATACATTAACTTAACACTTTATAGTAGCTATTTATAATAATATTGCTAAACTAGTTAGAATTTTATACTAACTATACAAAAATACATGCCTTATTATTATCTGACTGCTATTTATATCAAAATATACATTAAATTATTTATCTTCCTATAATTGATACAAAAAAAAACTTTACACATAATACTCTCTTTAATATTATTCATACATCTGTTAACCAAATACTTTCCAAGACTGAACTGAACTTATCACCTTTCAACTTCAAGAACTAGGTTCTAATATATACCATTATTCATGCTTTGATCACATATCATTTCAACATAATTTATATTTTATAGACATTATACTTAAAGGACTTATACCTAAATCACTTATTGAAGTTATTCACAACTTTAATATACCTTCACAATTAGCTTCATAAATAGTAATTCAAATACTTCTACACATTAATGAACAAATCTATGAATTAATTTGGAAACCATACTGCATTAAATTTTCTAATTGGAAAAAACATAACAAAATTTCACCAAGATATTAAAATAATATTAGTAGCACTGATATACAACATCCAAATCATAGAGTCTTCAAACAACATTGCCAAGCTTACACATACTCATGTCTATGTGGTATTGCAGATCAACTTCATTTACAATTCAATATATGTCTGCCAATTGGTCAAGCAATTAGAAAACTTAACATCTGGTCAATTCTTTGGATTAAATACAATATTC
>CAJVQA010003326.1:0-19714 GCA_910591915.1 Cetraspora pellucida
AAAGTAATTTGTAATTTGTATGATTTAATAATGTTTAGAAGAGTGTGCCAGATTGGCCATGAATTAAATTTGAATAACTTGTTAGGGTGAATTGACTTAAGTTGAAGATTGTTAAATTTAAAAATTATTGATTGAGAGTCTGTAGTGCTAGATTTATTTATGAAAAAATTAAAATATATTATCTTAATAAAATTTTAAGTAATTTAAATTTAAAAAAATGTCCAAAAGTGTCTATATAACAATACTGTATATAGGTATAAATAATAAGTTAGTTAAAAAGGCTTTAACTTGTCTAATAATATTGTTGAGTTTTTTGAGATTTAGATGAAGTAAGATAGCTTTAGCTGAAAATAAGTGTTGAAAGTTGCAAATTGTTGTTTTTTTGTTAGGAATGCATTTAGTAGCAACATTAATAATACTAGTTTGGATTTTATACTAGGTAGTTTCAAGAGATTCAGAGGTTTAAGTAAAAAGAGGTATTTTATTAGTAGTAAGATTAAGAGAAACTTGGTTAGCAAAGGTTTTCTATTGCTCTTTATTCATTGCTTTATAATTAAAAGTTCTGCGTTTGGTTCTAGTTGAATGTCTGTTTTTGCCTATAAGGACATAAAGGAATGTTCAAGAGGATATAAGAATTTTGTGATCTTTTTAGGTGCAGTTTTCTGCATCATTCAAATAAAAAGAATTGAGGTATTTAAATAAAAGAAGGTAGATCCAAATATACTCAATAGTACTGTAATGTCTACTGCTATGCCAAGTATGAGAGGAGGTATTTGTATGATCTGCCAGATCATAAATATTATTATTATTTTTTTTTTTCAGTATTAAGGTGACCTCTTTGGTCCGAGCTTTTTTATTAATACTTATAGCAGGTATATGTTTTATATAGACGTATCTATAATGAACTATTAGACGAGTGTACAACTGGCTACACGTGTAACTTTTCTATATTACCTATTTAAGGAGTCTGCCCAAAGGTTCCCCACCAGTTGCCGTACTTAACACCCCCTGCTTAGATGTTCTATTTAAACCCTCTGATCTAACTCTAGTATTAATTTCACCAGATCACAGACCTGGATCTATTCACATTCGACCATAGGACTATAATCCGTAGACTATTTTTATCCTTAAGGTAAACCTACCAGAGCAAGCCGTATTTCCTTTTACCGCTAACCTGGTTTGATGCTATGACCAGAGCCAACACTTGCAGTCAGGGTTACTCCTTAAACTACTATTACTCTTGTAAAGTTCACCCAAACCCTGGTATCTATCTTTCCGACTTCTTTTTCATCATCTTCTACTAGCCACAACTCGGAACCAACAACGGACTTCCCCAGACTCCCAATCTAGCTGGCCTGGTATGGTATACTTATGTATCCTTTTCCTCCAGCGATTCCAGCAGCCTGGTTGGTCATGTGCTCCTCTACACATCTTTGTCATCTGGTTTATCCAACAGTTCCTATGAAGGTGTTTTATGGGCTTTCGTTAGTCCAATGGCACCATCAAAAGTTTGTGCTATCTCTTTACTCAGGATTTCCAAGTGAGTTTCTGTCTTTTCGGTTTCTTAGCCTTCTACGCCCAGTGGTCTTATCATGAGTTTGCCCAAAGCCTTATACAACACTGGTTTTACATTCCTCTATGTACATGTACCGTGTCACATTACACTTAGCATAGATGCCCCGAGCTCCCAATGTCAGGTGGGGCCCGACTTGGTGTATCTAAGATTACAGATGCCCAAAACCCAACCAATCGGCAAGAGACAGTTACTGTAACACAGGTATAATTTCCAAAATTCGTCGTTCGTGGGAATTGAACCTTAGACCTGCCACTTGAGGGTTGACAACCTATCCACTTCACTAGGTCACCACACCCTCCTAACTACTATATATTATAATATAACTATGCTAATAATTAATAATAAATATAATGTAAAATAATAATAAATATATAACAACTACTAATAATATAATATACTATGCTATGCTAAAAATCTATTTTGTAACAATACATTCTTCTAAAATCAAAATCTGCAACTAAAATTAAATAGTCACTTGTATTCTCTAATCTTAGCAGATTTGTTTGATAATAGATGAATGCTTGATTTTCATATTATAAATTATAGATAGTTGTAAGATCATAGACTTTAAGCTGTAACTCAAAAAGTATCAATTTATATATCAATTAAAATGAATTGAAATTAGTTTAAAAAAGAAATTACTTGTCCTTAAATAACTTTTACCTTTTCTTCAGCCTTATGTTTGTATTTTGTATACATCATTTGAGTTTTAGCCTTATCATTATCTTTACTAGAATTCTTATTATAAACAATAATCTTCTATCTTAATGATTTTTTGAAGATATATAATAAATGTTTTACATTCATTATTATTATTTTTTTTATTTTTTATTTATTTATTTATTTATTTTTAAATTAACATTGTCTAGTCTTGATACATTGAGTTGTCACACTTTAAGAACTCCTAATAGATAAAAAATACATGTCAATTAGATAATACATATTTGAGCTTTTTTTCTTGAGCTTACTGTGGTAAGATTCAAAGAGATTTGTTGATGTAATCTGAAGAAGAAGGGGTGAGTATTGTCAGGCCCAAAGAGCCCACTTATCCAAATTTTTTAAATAATTTTTGGTAATATATTTAACAACTGCTGAAACAATGCAGTTAGTTATAACATCTTAAATAATACCTTTACATCTACCTTGGTTCTTTTATGCATTGCATAGGTTATTTGGTCAAGAGTTGGTCTGTGATATATATTTTTCATCCACATGCATATAATATGAATTGTGCAAAGAAAGATACTACATACTTGCTTTCCAGCTTAAGAATCTAGAAAGACTGCCTCAATAGTATCAACTTCTATACTACTTTGGTCAAGAAGCATTATCATGAGTTCCAGTAAGGAGCAAACTTTTGAATAATTTTTAATGCTAATATTACAGTTTTACTATTCTCATTACTAATATAAAAATACACATCTATGTTTTAACAACTACAGCTATCATGAACATATAATGTAAACAGTTATCAACTATGCCTATTAGTCTTATGTATCGAATCTATAAGAATTAACCAACTATATTATATTAGACTTTCTAATTGCTCTGAATTTACGAAACAAAATCTATAGTAAGACTTTTGAACAAAAAATCATTCAACTAAATAGTTTTTTTCAGTTAAGAATTTTACTGTTTTAATAATATCAGTTTTTATATTAGAATTACCAACAAGATATAAATTCATTAAATTCATGAGTTTAAATTTAATGTTTATAACATTTTATGTCTTGAGATATTCTATACCTAAGTTTTTGTACATTTTCTTAGCTTTATTTTGAACAACATCTATGATTGCTAGGGGTGATAACTCTTAACTGCTTCTTTAATTACTAACTCTTTAATAAATTTTAAGCATTTTCGCATATTAACATTATTAATATTATGACAATGATCTAGAATACTATTTATTTATTCAACATGAACAATTTTTGTAATAGAAAGTTATGTTATTTTTATACTGGCTTTACATTCAACAGGAAGTTACTTATAAGTTACATGAAGTTTTTTAAAAAAAATATTGTCTTTTCTTTCACTTAATTCTCTTGATTTTGAGAACCAACACATATAAATTTTCTACTTATCATCATTTTTTTGTTTATAACTATTGAACCTTATCCAGAAATTGTCTACAAGAACCTATTGCTTTTCAAACTCTTCAACAGAAAGTTCAAATGAATTGTTAATATTAAAATAACATTCATGTAAACTTGACATTATTAAGTATTTTATTTCTGATTTCAGTTGTAAATAAAAGGTTTTTAATTCAAACATATGAAATATGAGAGACTTAAAGTTTGTTTTTTAATTGTAAAAAGTACTGCTTAACTTTTTTTAAAAAAAAAATCATGTAAAAAAAAATTTTTATAAAAAAATTTTTTATGCAAAAAAAAAAGATATTGTGTTGAGATTTGAAAAATTTTAATTGAAAATCTTAAAACACATTTAAAACAAAATATATTTGAAAAGAGACTAGATGTGAAGTATTGAAACTAGGTATAAAAAGCTGAAAATTATATTTAAAAAAAAATCTTTAAGTACAAAAAAAAAAACTTTTAAGCACAAAAAAAAAAAAAAAAAAAAACTTCAAGCACAAAAAAAAAAAAAGCTCTAAGTACTCTAAGCGCACAACCTTCAAGTACAACTCTAATAACTCTTTAAGTACAACTCTAATAAATCTCTTTAAATGCAAGATGTAAGATTTTTTGGTCGCAAATCGCATAGCACATTTTGATACGTAGCATATTTTGTTATTCGAGTTTTGATTGGTCATTGATTACAGTGATCAATTGACATGTATGACCCTAGACCGTCAGCTTGATTGATCTGCAGGGCTTAAAGGAACCCCTAAATATAGTTTTTTAATAAATATTCAACCAGTTTAAAATTAAAAAAACCTTTATAACTTAAGTAAAAATTTAAAAATACAGTATATAAATTATTACAAAATTTTACTATTGGTATTATATAATCTACAAATAGATTTATTGTAACCCTGAAAAATATATACTCAAAGGTGTTGTAAATATGTATGCCTTGAAAACACCATATAAACTAACTAATCATAATCCGCATTACTCAAACAAATATCTTAAGAAATATAAACATAATCAATAGATAAACAGATATATATATTACAGATATACATTAATTTATACATACAAGTACAGTGTTCGTAATTACTAGGAAAAACGCTAGCTAGTTAAATATGCTAAATTTCTTATTAATACCGTATTAAATAGGCTTTAAATAACACATTTCTAACAAAAGAAATAATGGCACCATGTCAAAACTCTTTGAACGAATCATGAATGTTTTTGTTGTCTTGTTGAGAAGATTCCAAACGTGGGGCACAGCTCACGCTACTAATAGAAGTATTCCAAATATGAATTCCTGGTGCCAAATCTTCGTCACGAATAGCATCTGGGAACATAGTGAAAAAACACGGGTCGCATGCACGTGCTATTTTATCTTCACGCTCACTCGAGCCAGGTATCACAAAATTCTTGTAAAGCAAATGTAATAATAAAAAATGGAATGAATATAAACGTAACTAATGCAAAATTAACATAAAAATGAGAATAACAATACATTACTCTTGTAGAACACGTATGACAAACAACTTTTCCACATGCACGACAGTGGTGTTTTCGTAGAAATAACGTAAATACTTCGGAACAATTCATGCACCTGTCGGCTTCTGCATCAGGAACCCATATAGGAGCATGATAATTATCAACGACGCACTTCTTATATGAATACTTTCTTTCGGTCAATATGGGTCTATCTATTGTACAAATATTTATGAGGATATAACCATTTTTGAGGGAAAAAAATTTTGAACATAAATATTTCATGATTCCATACCAACATTGAGAGTTCTTTTTGCACTAAGAAATTTTTCTTGAGTGTTACGAATAGTGTTGATCCAAGATTCTTTTTCACTTTTATTATCTATTATACAAATTTAAAGGTAATATATTTGAACTTAATTCTGTAAATACTTTCGGATAACGACATAATACCAACCTGTATAAAGTATAAAACTTTTTTGGGGACTAAGGACTTGAAACGCATTTTTAACAGCTATTTGTAACAAAATTAAATGGTATTTAAAAATACATGTTGAAACGTTTATATGAATGTATTTAATGTTATCATACCAGAACAATCTTCAACGGCCAAAACTGTCACATCCTCAAGATAAAATTTACGATGAAAAGTATACATATTATCCATTAGACTCGGTGGACTTGATATATTAAGATTAATATGTAAATATAATATAATGATTAATGATAAAAACAAAACAAAAGGAAGATTTTACCTGGCATATATTAAAATATCAGAAAACAAAAAAAATTCACGATGTTGATGATTTTTTCTGCAAATCTAATGGATAAATATAAATGTTAAGAATAAATAGTAAATAAGAATAGTTATATAAAATTTAAGATAAATGCTGAGCTGAATATATCAATTATTATAGCTAACAATAATTACCTTCATCAGTGTACCTCTCTTGATCAACGTTCTTCCAGGAATTAATAAAGTTTCGTCAAATCCAATCAAAGATTTTTGAATCTCTAGCATAGAAATGATCATTTCATGTTGGCGAATAGTTTCATTTACAAAGGTGGCAACATGTTCAATTGTTTGGAGTGCTTTCTTTAAGTTCAGGTAATCAGGATGGCTTTCAGTGGTTTTCTTTAAAAGTCCTTCCAGTAATAATTTATATTTAGGAATCCGTTGAACTGGCATGATTAAGTAAGCCTGTAATGTAAGACCTTTACATTTTCCAGTCTTTATTACATCCTGAAACGATTTGACACAGTTAAGAATTCATAAAAATAGCAATTAGAATACATTTGTAATTATTAATCATCACTTACTCTAAGAAATGCTGAAAAAAGTGGATTATCTCTAAGTTGAATATCGATGACAGAGAGAGCCGAATTGAAATTTTTAACATAAATAGAATACATTTTAAAGAATGGAGCCTAATTTAGATAAATTTTTATTTAAAAACTATTAACATATCAAACTGACATGATTAATTAACTAACAATTACCATATTCAAAAATATGTCACCCAGACAACCAGTTTCGGGATTCCAAAATTTAGATTCACCGTCTTCATCAGCAGGAACGTCATTAGATCCAGAAAGCCTCTCTTCTAATCTTTTTAGTAATTCTGTATTGACATTCAACAAATCCAAAAAGTTTGCAAAAATATTTTTGATGGGTTTTTTAGTCAGGATCGGATTTTTTGTCGACAGTGATTCGAGAAGAGGGTTAAGGAACAACTATGAGAGGTATCAATTAGTTTGAGAAGAATTATGATATGAAGCCTTTGATTATTATTAAGAGTATTTTTACCCTTTGAACAAGCAATAAAGAATCAATATAATGACGTTCTGTTGTTATAATTTCTAAAGCGATCATCAATCGTTTTTGCATGAGAGTATTCACGCTCATTTTAATAGACGCACGAGATGCTCTGTTGTTAAATTGAGCTCTTGCAGCGGAAGTTGATCTAAGAGATGAAATAGGTTCAGAACTATCGACTTTTTCTGGCAAATTTGTAGGAGACGTTGGCATCGAAGTACATCGTGGCGCTACAATGATTTGTTTTGATCCATTGGATAGCGCGCTTGTCGAATGTCGTTTACGCGAAGGGTTATTTATTGGAGAAAAAAAATGAAAAGCATTTGAGGATTCGCTTTGAATAGACGATATACTAAATATAGAAGCAGTGTCCGATGTATCATTTTTGTCATAATTGTTTAAAGAGTTATCGTCGTTTACTTTTCCACGCGATCTGTCTTTTTGAATCAGAATAGATAGTCTCGATTTAGCAGTAGGCATACACTTTTCTAATATAGCATTCGACTGTAAGTATACGCTTTCAGCCTCCAGAAGTGATGGTTTATCAAAGACCCACGATTGACGCCTGACAGACAATACCGCGCGACGAACTGGAGGTGATATAGGGACACCTTTCTGCTGCTCATAGGAGGTAGCAGAACTCGCTGTTGTAGGGATTACTGGAATTGTTGGTATGGACGCATGAGATTCCATTATTTCGTAACCCAAAACTAATGATACAAATCGAAATCAATTAATCGAAAAGTTGACCGATTTGACAACTTGACGACTAATTGATTTAAAACTTTCAGAGCAACTAGTCGTTAAAAGTTAGAAAATAATTTAACCATAACGATAACGATTACAAATGAACCACGTGACCATGCAGTTACAATAACGATAAATTTTAATTACCGTTACGTACGATAATTCAAATATGGGTACATATATAAATAGCGTAGTTTATAATAAGAGCGAAATTTCCCTATTGATTTTGTGTGTAGGGGGAAAACGATCAGGTGGTATAAAAATATTACAGAATGGCTATGTATGAAAACATCGTACCCGTATAAAGACCAACGAAACAATCTATTTTTTACTTTAAGTTATTTTAAGGATGAAGTCATTTCGTGTAACCAACATGGAAATCGAACACCTACCCTGAATTTTACCAATACTCTGATTGGGTTCTAGTTATCTTTATTGTTTGTTGGCTTTAATTATTATATAATACTCTAGCTATGGTGAAACAAAGTATCGCTCGTGTGATCTTCTTAATTTCCCGCAAAAAAAATAGGTTTCGCCGCAGTTCGAGTTCGGGTCCATAACAGGGCTTAAAATCCTATAGTAATTTGTCGGCCTGCAGCCTATTGTTCGATGTGTTTTTCTTGATTCATCTTATTATTTACTATACCAGCCAATTATACTATAGATCAAGAATGATAATTTTGAATGGCCGGTATTTCAATATAGTCTGATCCATAATTTACATAGAGATGCAAAACGGTAGACTGGCTTGTAAATTAATTATATAAAGTCCTATTGGCTGGTATAAATCAATTGTCCGAGTAACTTATTTATGAACCTCCCTAGCGTCACCCAAAGATCAGTTACGTACCGGAATTTAAAATATATACTGGAATTTAAAATTAAATACCGACACGCAAAAAGCGATTGATACTAATACTGTAAAACTTATCGATATAATTTTTTTTTTTTTTTGCAAAAAAAGCAACATGCAAATTGAATTGCTAATTTAATTCTTGCTATATACATATGTATATCTTTTTTTACTAATGTTACATCAATTAAATTTTATATGAAAATAAAACTATTGCCAATAAAAAGTATTCGAATTATGTCTATTTCATGTTTTTCTTGCAGTTTTTGCAGCTTCAAATCCTTCTAAGTCATTTACCATTTTTTTAATAGGGTTCAGGTTTATTTCAATTGCATTTAACCATTTTTTCTGTTGAGGAAGTGTTTCTGATTTTTCAATGTATTTTATCGCCTATGAATTAATATTATTAAAAATATATAAAAAAACAAATAATTTAAATAACTTATAAAATAACAATATAAATAAACAATACCTTCACTAATATTTCTTTTAACTCAATTACCTTATTACTTGTATCTTCAACATCACGGTATTTGAATTGTTTTTATTTATACTTAAATCTATTAAATTCATTTCAGATTTCTCATAATCATAATATTTTATTTCAGAATTAGCCAATGTGTTGAATAAATCATTCTTGATAGTTTGCCAAATTGTTTGTTGGGTTTCATAGAGAAATGGATATTTGTTATTATGTTAAATCTTATTAAAAAAAAATATTATTCATATTTCCTAGTAGTGAAATTAAATGTTTACAAAATGCAAACTGATATTTAAGAAATATAAGGCATGAACAAACCTAATTAGTATAATTAGTGAAATATTTGTTAGAATTTTTTATTTCTCAGTTTGCAAACTTTTTTCACTCATTTGTGAAATCTTTTTGTCAAGATGGTTGAATTCTACTAGTAACAAGAAGGTTATAATAATATATTAGTTTTGGTAGCATTTAATTAGTAATAACATAACAGAAAACATCAAGCTAAAGATGGTTAAACTTGTATAAAAAATCATGTTTTAGGATTCTTCAATATGACTCAATGATCATCATAGTACAAACAATTAAACCATTTTTGTGAGCTAATAGTGCCCAAAGGCACCAACAATCCTACCTGTACCATTCTTGCTATAAGTAACATCATATATAAAACAAGTTATGATGATAACAAGATTAAAAATTTTCATTAATTACTTGATACCAGATTTCTTTTAGGATTGATACAAACTCTTTATCTGCAGTGAGAATAAGCATATGATGATGAAAATGTATATCAATATACTCTAATATTTTTTTCATAAAGATGCTTTTAAAAAAACTTTTTTAGAACTTAAATTAGTATTTTGGGTTGGTTGTCAAGTTGGATTAATTATAGAGCATTGTTGATATACAGTAATGGCATTATAGTTGGATGAAATATTACTAAACTTTAAAAACAGTTTTTGCTCAATTGCACACCTTAAATGCCACTTGCAAAGTTGAATTTTTATATTTTTTCAAATAGCTATTCTGCTACTGATCTGATCAAAATCTTTATCAAAAGAATTGTTTTCACTTCTTTAAGTTTATTTTCATATAAAAATTTAAATCATAATGTTATAGCTGCACAAATATCATATTCTTTATCAGATTCAATAAAACAATATGAAATTGGGAATTCAGTTTTATCTAATATTGCTATTACTGCATAAAGCTTATATTTTAACTGATTAGTGTTGTAAGTAGCATCCACCATAATTGTTTTAAATGCTATATATAGTAATTTATTAAAAAAACTTATAAAAAATCAAATACATGTATTGGTTGATTTAAGTCAAGTATAACTTTAAATCCTTTTTCATATAAGAGTAATTTTGCTGATTGGTATTGATTTTCATGTCATCGATAATATTTCGATGTTTCATGTGCCTACCAAAAATAAACTTAATTAATTGTTAAAGTTTCAAATCCAGCAAGTTTTTTTGATATAATTTCATAGTGTAATTCTGGTGCTCTAAGCATTAAATTCTCATGTACATATTGTTTAATCTGTTCTGAAACTATAGTATACCTTGGATATTAATGAAGCTGTTTGTAACTAAGTTTAATATTTGCACAATTGCTTGTTAAATTAATTGCAATTAAAAGAAGATCTTCACATATATATCTAATTATATATGACTTTGTATTTCATTGTTTAGAAATAGCACTATGCTTTTGATATTTTAAAACAAGCTTTTTATGACAATTGCACCAGTAATAAAATGTTTTTATATTTGTTTTTTTCAAAGTAGTCTTAATATGATATATATAATTATAACTGTCTTTTTTTTCAATATAATTAACAATCTTACTTGCAAGGTAATATTCATATTTATTTTCTTCAATATCTGCTAAAATCTCATTAATTAACATATCCAGATTGATTGCTTGCTCAAAATAAAATTCACAACTACTTTCTAAGTTTTTATCTATATCTTCTATGTTTGCAATATCCTTATAAATTACATCAGTAATGTTATTAACATCAATAATGTTTTCTTTAGAATTAGGTAAAGAAGTAAAATTTTCTTTATATTTTTACTTTTTATTTTCCTTAATATGGGTTAAACAATTAAAACAAGTTTTTGTTTCATAAAAAGTTTCTGATATTTTGTATATTCTGCACATTTTGTAGTATAATAAATTTATTATAAATAAAAAAAAAATGTATACTTTTTCGCTTAAACAAATTATTATTATTATTTTTTTTTTTTTAACCTTAAATAGTCATGCTAATACTTTATTAAGATTCTTAAAATTACTTCTGCAATTACATAGATTTATCTAACAACTAAGTCTAGCATTATCCGGCCACCCAAAAAGATACCTAAGTGCAACCTGCTGCACTACTTCGAACAAAAATAGATCACTTGTTTGACTACTTAAAGTCTATAATAAAAGGATCTTTTTCCTTTTATGACAAGTTCCATCATTGTTTTCCTAATTTCTTCATTAATCCTATCCTTTTTCTCTTTTGTTAATTTTCTTTCTTCTTCAATCTTTTGCTGACTTGCCTTTCTTTTCTTTTTTGAATCCTTCTTTTTGACTTTCTTTTTCTTCATTTTGGTCATTATACCTTCTTTCTTCTCCTATTCATTAACCTTTTCATACTATATCCTCCAAACCTGTTTATAGAATATGTCCCATGCTGTCTTTACCACTTTCTCGATAAACCGCTATCTTATCTTGGTGTTTAGGAGCTGTGCTAATCTTTCTTGTATCTTTTCTGGGATTAAGCCTTTGATTAAAGCTTCTCTTATCTCTATTTTTTCTACTTCATTTTTTCTGAAAAGTGCTGTATATAGTACATATAGTGGGATGCAGGTTTTTTCTTCTTTTTTTAACCCTTTTCAGACTGTCACAATGGTTACTTTTTGGATTTGTTTTCAAAGATTTATTTGTTCTTTGCAAAATGCCAAATGTGCCTGCATTTCTTTAACTTTATCTTGATATACTTGACATTTTGTTGTTATGTATATATGTAGTTGTCTTCTGTTAAGTTCTTTCAAGGTTAGAAGTTTATCTATTATACACTTGATAAATATGCATCTCCTTGTACTACTTCTTCTTGTTGTGCTGTGTATTCTTTTAGTTGCTTTAAGTTTTTTCCAAAATTGTATCTAATCATAAATCATGATCTCTGTTTTTAGTTTCAACTTTTTAATTGCTTTTGTTTCTCTTCATTCTGCTTTTAATCTTGTATTTATTATCAAGTTGCATAACAGTCTTGCTGAGATGTCAGTTCATCTGTTTTCTCACTCTAAGCAGTACTCTATTTCTTTACAACTGACTTTTTCTATCTGTATTACTTTCTCACTTCTTGTTTCTTTTTTTGCAAGGCTATCAGTTTTGTTATTTTACTTGTTCTTGCTGTAACTTTTGACTTTTATTAACTCTATTGTATCTTTTTTGTGTTAATAAGATCTATAATATTTATTATCCATATTGCATTTTTCTTTTTAAAGATATTTATTTTATCTATTTGCTCTAAACCTTTACTAATATTTCTTATCACAGCATTACTGTCTATATATATTACTACTTGTCTCTCTTTTGGTATTGTTAAAATTGCTGTTCATATTGCTACTAATTCTGCAATTGTTAATATCATTCATCCTTCTAGCCCTAGTGATATTTCTTCTTCTGGCCACTTTTATAACTCTTTTGTCTGAATCCATCCTATATCCATGTTCTGAGCTAGTGATTTCTCTCTAGTCTTTGCATTTGTTACATCATCTGTGTATATAATAAATTTGTTCTTGTCTCTTATTAAGTTTCTTCTTAGTATCTTTATGATTTCTTGGTTGACATTCTCATTTAGATTTTGTTGCTTGATTATTTCTACTTCTAGCTCTTCTATCGTTATAAAACCTGTGAGTTTTTGCTTATTATTTTTTAACTTCTCTATTTCCACTTTTCCTGTTAATTGGTTTAATACTAACTTGATCTTGTTGTTATTTTTCTCTATTGATGTATCAGGAATTATTCTAATCTTGTTATTTAATTTTATCTATTGCTAGCAGCTGCCTTCTGTCTGTTCTTCTTCTTCTGTATACTTGTTATATTTACTAATTTCTGTTGCTAACTTGTTTTCCTTGTCTTGCATTTGCCAGTATTCTACTAAAATCTTTTTCTTTTTTTTTTTTACTATCTTCCCTAGCCATCTGCAATCTTGTGCACTATATATTATCTATTTCTTTTTTCTTATATCTTTTGATATATACTTCTACTCTATCTTCATTGCTTGGGTATTGTATTTATTCATTTTAAAACATTCTTTAACTTCTCTGTTTAATGTTCTTTTGAGTACCTTTAGCTTTATTTCTTTAAACCATTTAGCTTTCTTGCCCTTGTTTGACTGCCCAAGATAGTTTTTGAATTATTGCCATGTAATTAGATTTTTATCTTTTGTGTCAAGCAGTTAATTTAAGTATATTAGATCTGCTTCACTTATTTTCATTCTACTTTTTTTCCACAAACATGTTTCCAAGAGCTCTTATATTCTGAAGCCATGTCCAAAGGTTCTCTATAAGTTATTTTCAGCTCTTATATTTATTTTTCATTTTTTTGCTTTTATTTTCATTAAACATGCTAGATTATTCTTTTAACATCTAATATTAGCTGGCATCTTTTTTAGTTTCCAAATATTCTCTGTCAAGCCTGCTCTTTGACAGCTTTGTGTTATTTTTAGCTTCGTTAGCTGTTCTAAATTATCTTGTTTGTTTAATCTTTCTAGCAGACCACTTACTTGCTTCATTACTAGTTCTTGTTATAGTGTTCTACATCCACCAAGATCTTTATATTCTATTATACAATTTTCTAACGTTCTTTGCAAATTGCTCTTCTGTTTTTCTAAACAAATCATTAGTTGATGTATTTCATATATTTCTTTTTCTGAAATCTTAGTTAACTGAAGCATATAGCTTAGTTTTGGAATTATTACTATGTTATTTATATATGTAATCTGGCTTATTGTCATCTTTTTGTACTTAAGATCTTTAATTGTCTGACTAATTATCCCTTTAGCTTTCTTTTTGACTAATACTTCTTGCATTTTGTTGTTTAATCATATTCCTAGTAAGCAAACTATTTTGCTTCTTGGTTCTTCAATTATTTTGTTTTTTTCAAAATTTACTTCTCTTTTTTCTTTTCTGATCTTCATATTCATTACTAGCAGTTTTGATTTTGATCTATTTATTTCTATATCGTTCATTTTGAAGAACTCCTTAGCTATTTCTAAAATCTTTAATAGCTGGCTCTTGCTATTTGCAATCCATGTTGTATCATCTGCATATGTGATTGCTGCTTAGTGATATCTTGTAATATTATTATACTGCATTTCTTCTTTGATTAGTTGTTCAATTATATACTCTAAACTTTTTTCCTCTTGCACTCTAACAAGTAATAGATCATAAAAAAGATGTTATATTAGTAGTAATATTACTTCTCTTTGGTCTATTCTGTCTCCTGCTGTTACTTCTTCTGTTAATCCATAGGCTGTAATTATTCTTAATTGTTTTTTGTAAAAAAGATTTAAGATGTATTTAATTGTTTTTCTGGATATTTTAACTCTTTGTAGTGCTAGTTCAAGACTTTTCAGTAAGACTGAGTCAAATGCCTTCTTCATATCTTGCAGAAGTATCTATATTTCTTTATTCTTTTCTTTTACTTCTTCCATTATCATGTTCAGAATATGTACTGGCTGCTCTGTTGAGTTTTCTGATAGGTTTGCATAATTTGGTCCCTTAAGCACTTCTCTCTTCATAAATACTTTAGTAAGCCTTTTTGTTATTACCTTTGTTACTATCTTTCTAAATGTTTTAATTAGTGCATTGGATGAATATTGTTTAAGCTGTATCTTCACTCTACATCTTTTGGTATTAGATATATTTGTGTGATTTTCTACTTGGTTGGTATTTTTCCTTTTTCTAAGCAAAAATCAGTGAAGGCTCTGAAGATTTCTTGTATTTTCTTTTCTGCCTGTTTGATTAGTATATAGCTTATACCAGATATGTCTGGAGCTGTTTCTGTTTTAAGTTCTCTTAGTACCTCTTTCTATTCTTTTTCTTTGATATTTTTTTCAACTTCTGAATACTATTTCTCTTTGATATGCTTTTGTGGCTTATAAATTTCTTTTCATATTTCTGACATTTCTTCTAGTTTTATGTTCTTCTTTTTGAATTGTTTTTTGTAATGTTCTGCTACACCTATCTTAACTAACTCTGACTTTACTATCAAATTTGTTATTTCTTCCTCTTGTTCGATAAATCTGTTAAGTATTATCTTTTTGTAAGGCTTGTTTAAAAGACTAGCAATCATTTTTCCTTGGTCTGTTTTAATCATTTCACATCTCTTATTTATATTCTCTTTTATCTGCTTTCTTTGACTTTGTTCTTATTCTTTTTTCTTTATCTCTTGTAACAGTTTCTGCCAATCTTTCATATCTTCTATCTAAGCATTAGACTATCATTTATGTAGTTTTGGCAGCTTTACATCTTTTTTTCTTATTGTTCATAGCTTCTTATTTGTTTCAAATCTTTCTTCTTTTGTTATTTCTTGGCCTTCTTTTGTTTTCACATATTTAATTAATCTTTGCAACTTAATAATATTCTTCTCTTGATACTGCTTTCTTTGACTGTTTTTTCTATTTGTCACTGTGTTATATATTTTCTTCTTAGGTAAATTCTTACTTGCTACTGTAATGATTGCTTCTTCTATTATGTTTCATATTCTGTCTGTTTTTCTTTTCTTTTCTTGTTTTTTCCTTTATGTTCTTTTTAGCACCTCTTTGAATTTTAATCGTTTCTGCAACTTTTGCATATACTCTTTCCAGTCTTTTTCTTTTGCCTGATCATATAGATATATTATTCTTGACTGTCTTTTCTTTTTAATCTTAGCTTTGCTGTTCTTTGCCATTATATATTTAATCCATATCTCTGCTTTTATTATCTTGTGGTTACTTTCAGTGATTTCTTTTGCTTCTTTAATTTCTGCCTTTTGTAGACTTGAGGCCAAATCTTCTGATACCCATATGTAGTCAATTCTTGTTGCAGCTTCTCCATTTGACTATGTATACTCTTGGCTTGTTGGATGCATATCTCTGTAAGTGTTACTGAAATTTTGCTTTTTCATCCAATTAAAAATAGATAACCTTTTAAAACTTGCCACTTGTGGATGTTGTCTGTCCAATATGTTATTTGCAGTATAATTGAAATCATCTAAAATTACTATTTGTGTATGGATTTTCCTTTTTACAACTATTTCTACTATTTTTTGTTGAACCTTTTTCCTTATTGTTTTATTGCTTGGTAGGATATAGACTCCTAATACTACTAATTCCAATTACTTAAAATATAGTATAAGTTCTATCAAATACTTATTTATCTTCTTAATTGCACCCACATGCTTTTTTTATTGTTCATTAACTAATATACCTATACCAAATCCTTTTTTCTTGTCTTTTGCTGCACTTGACCAAAACCTAACATAACTTTTATTTGCTGCATATGTTAGAAATTTTCCTTTTCTTTCTGTAAGATTTGTTTCTGTAATTCTAAATATTGTAATTTCTTCTTCTTTTGCCTATTCCAATAGGTTTTCTAGTTTCTATTCTTTGGTTTTAAGATCATTAATGTTGTGACATGCTATTTTTATTTTCTTCTTTTCTTGTTTTCATTTTTCTTCTAATTGCTCTTTTGTTGTTTCTGTAATTTCTACTTGTTTTTCTCTTTTTGTTTTTATATTTTTTTTATAGCCAGAAGATATTTCTATATTGTCTTCTTCAAATATTCTTCTTTTTCTATGTAAAAACTCTTCAATCTTCTGGTCTATACTCATATATTCAACTGGGGCACCCTTAAGAGCAGTAGGTCATGCCCTTTCCTGTTGTGCTTCTTGCCTTTTCCAATCTTTTAAGTCTTTCTAAAATTCGATTTAAGATATTGTTTGTATATATAGCTTCTTCTTGTGTCTGTGTTTTGGATTCTGTTGTTTCTCTTCTGTGTGGTCTTTCTCTTTCTTTAAATAGATTTGTGTGTTTTGTTTTGTTTTTTATATTTCAATCTTGTATATTGTTTCTGCTTGCTGCTGTTTGATCTTCTATTCTTCTATAATATTCTCTTCTTCTTTTATTTGTATTTAGCTTAAATTCTTGCTCTTCTCTCTGACTGTTGCTCTCTTCTGTATCAGAGATTTGGCTAAACTTTTCCTATTCTCTTCTAACATCATTCTTATCTGCAACAGAGACTTGGCTATATCTTTCCTAGCTTCTTTCTCTTTCTTGTTTGAAACTTTCTTTCTATCTTGTTTCTTCTTTTTCTTTCTTTATCCAGTATAGCTAGGAGTTGTTGAACATAAATAGTTTGGATTGAGCTACTTTTATATCTTCTTCTATTGCAAACATAACTGTTGCAGTCCTTCTTTGGTTTTCATTTCTATTTGGAGGTATGTGTACTGATTTAACTCTTTTGTTTCTCAAACTACATAGCAGTAAGATTTCTGAGATGCTTTCTGATAATTCTGTTAGTTTTGCCATATATCTTCTTTGTTCTTCTCTTGTTTTGTAGTCTTCTATTCCTCTGGTTACTTATACTAGTTTGTTGTTATTTACTAGTATAGCCCATAGCACCTCATTATATGTTTCCTTAATTTGTATAATTGCTAAGGCCTTGTATTTTGATCTTTTGATTCTTACTATGTGGGCTTTTCTAAATCTTCTGCAGATGTACTCCAACTCTTTCTTGTTTATGCCTATTGGAAGGTTCCAAATCATTATGTAGTTTGTGGTCTCTAATTTTTCATCTACTTTGTACTAATTTTCTTTTGCCTTGATTTTATTCTTCTTTTATTCATATTCTTCTTTTTTGGTTTTTGCTTCACTATTTTGTATCTTCTGGAAACTCTTATTATCTTGTGTTTGCTTTCTTTTATTACTTTTATCTTTTTCTTCTGGTATCATTTTATACCAATCACTCTTCTTTTTGCTAATTCTTTTAATTGCTTTATTTCTTTCATAATCACAATCAAAGTCTACTTTTATCTATAAGTTTCCTCTTTTAAAAGTTTTTCTAATGTCTTTAACATGCATGTTGTTTCTTAAAGATCACCTTATAAATTTCATATGATCTTCTTTTGTTTTACCAGGTACATTGTATGCTGGTATATTCACAAGTAGACTATTATTTCAGTTGCAATTTCTTTTGTTTGGAGCCTATATGCTCTTTTTTAAGGGTTCTCTAGCTATGTCAATTTCTCTTTCAATTCCTTTTCTATTACTTTCTTGTTCTTGTTTCTCTTTCTGTTCTTCTGTATTTTCTTTCTGAGTGGGTGGATTCTCTTTTCTTTGGTTTTTATTTATTATATTTACTTTTATACTTATCTCTTTTTGAGAACTTTCTATATTATCTTGTGTTTCTTTTCTATTAGTTTTTTCATTCTCTATTTTCTTTTTTTATATTGCTTTGCATGATACTTCTTGATCTCTGTTTGCTTCATTCAACTGTCTCTGTGTTTCTTTTTCTTTGTTCTGTGGCTGTTTTATTACTGATTCTTCTATTATAATGATATTTTTGCTTTGTTTGTTGATATTAATTTTCTTTTCTAGTTGTTCTTCTTCTGCTTTTTTGATTATTTCTCTAGTTATATATAGCAGTGTAACCTCTATTAGATCTTGTTCTGTTAGCATGGCAACTATTTCATCTTTTCTATCTGATGTTGCAAAAGATTTGCTTGCTTGGTTGAAAAAAACTTTGTTGTGCATATTGTTTGCTGCTCAATATACTCTCTTAATATAAATCGATATTAGACTTTCTTTCTTATTTTGTATGCTACACATTTTCATCTAGATATTAGTAATTCTTGTTTGCTACTTGTTGTTCTAGAATTTTTTACATCCTATGTCTATCACTATCTAAATTGGGTTTGCTTGCACATTAACTAATTTACCTGTTTGTTTTGTTATCCTTTTCACATGTTATAGTGATCTACAGATCTATATTTCCAGGTTGTAGCGAATTTCCCTAATTCTGTTTTTTATATTGTTAACCAAGATGTTTTCTATTCTATTTTTTTGGTCAGTTATCTAAGCTTTCTCTTTCTAGCCTTTGTTATATCTTTTTTGTAAGCTTTATCTTTTTTCTTAGACCTATAATGTTAGTTTAGACAATTGTTTTTTAGTAAACTTCTAAATTGTTTCTTTACAGTTTGTATACAGGTAATCAGTGAGAAGAGTTGTGTTTTTTTTTTGTTGTAAGCAAATTATTATTGTTATTGATTATTAATCAAAATAAATATTACAAATCAATCATATATATTAAATTATCAGAACTATAAAATTAATTGTATTTAATTGAGTTTAAACTGTAACTGATTTTTGAGTAATGCTTGGTTTGTGTTATTTATGTTTTAAAAGTAATTTTTGAGGATATTGATATAGCATTTTGTTATTCTCATATTATTAATCACAACTTTCCCTGATGATCACTTGTACCGAATTTTTTACAAACGATGAGTAGAAATTTGTTAGAAAGAAAAAAAAAGGCTTCTAGTTTAGAACAGTTTTTACAAAGGTCAACTTTTTGTTTTCCCAGGGACTCCTTTGTATATTTAACATGCAAGCCAAAAGCGTTTCTGT
>CAJVQA010003327.1:0-19710 GCA_910591915.1 Cetraspora pellucida
ATTTTGCTAATATATTGCAAATATTAGCATTTTATTATTATAATAATTTGTAAATATTTTTTTATACTAAAATAATAATAACAAAGTGCTAAAAAAGTACAAAATTTGGCAAAAATTAGTACTTTATTAGCACTTTTAAAAAGCCAATTTTTAGCAATTCAAATTTTGACAATTTTTGTAAAGATAATTCTAAAAGTATAGATTAAAATAATAATTATTAAATTTAATATTATTAATAAGTTTTTCAAAAAAAAATATTAACTCTTTCTGATGATTCTCTGCATTAATTTTTCCACATATACTGATCTACAAAAATTATATAGTTAATATATTTATAAATAACAAAACTTTGCTATATAGCATCTGAGTTCAAGAGTTTCAGATTGCATATAGGCAATATGAAAAAAAGTTGAAAAAGCAGATTTTTGTAAGTTTAGCTCTTTAGTAGAAGTCTATGATATTATTTTTTATTTTTTATTTTTTTTGATATTAAGGTGACCTCTTTGGTCTTTTGACTTTTATTAATTACTTATCAGTATTGTGGTTTAATAAACTACTAAGGAGAGAGTACAATTGGCTACATATATAACTTTTCTATATTACCTATTTAAGGAGTCTGCCTGAAAATTCTCTACCAATTGCTGTACCTAACACCTCTGCTTGGGTGTTTTACTTTAAACCCTCTAAATCTGTAATCTGTATTAACTCACTGAGTTATACTCAGATGCCCAGATCATCATCTTAACCTTAGAACTAATTTATCCTCGAGGTAAACTCTCCAGAGTCTTCTGTACCCATTTTTACAGCTGACCTAAGTATCATTATGGTAGAACTAATACTTGTGGTCAGGGCTGACTATTAAACTGCTATGCCCTTGTAGAGTTTACTTAAACCCCAGCATTTACTTTATAGCATAACCCTAGTATTTTAGTATATCACTGCCTTTTCACCTGCCTTTTTATTAAACTCCCAATCCAGATAGCTTGTGTAGAACTATGACCAGTTCATCGATATATCAGGTCAGCCCAATATTCTTTTCCTCTGGTTCATTTTAGCAGCCTGGTTGGTGGTACCTCTGAGACTTCTCAACCCAGAGGTTCTTGCCTATTTGGCTACTATGACTGGGTACTATGACCTTGGTATCTATTTCTCTTGGCTAGCCTTTACAGTAGAGCATCAAAGATCCAGCTATCTCTCTACTCAGGTCTTCTCAAATTGACTTATTGTTACCCAATTTCAACAGATTTATACAGCTACAAAGACTTATCTAGTGTTTGCACTGCCCGATTTGTCAGTTTGCATTCCTTTGTGTAATGCCATACTTATACAGATGCCTCATGACCTGCCAGTCATGCTGGTGTAACTGCCATTACAGGTATTCTAACCTAATCGTTAGTAACAGTTGCCATAATACAAATATTACATAAGTGATTATCCAAATTTTCACTGTCGATGGGATTTGAACACCCAACCTACCATTTGGGGGGTTGACAATCTGACCACTTTACTAGGTCACCACACCCCTTATTTTTTTATTTTTTATTTTTTATTTATATAATATCAAGTAGGAAAATAAAAATACATTTATATATCAATTAAATATGGATGTATAACTAAAATATTATTCCTAAACTACACTATTGTTGTTATATGTTACATCATCTAGTGTGATATTATCCTTTAGTTTTATGTTTTTAGTTAAGTTAATTGATATGAACTTAATTACAAAAAGGGTAAAAGGAACCCTTAAGATTATTTAATTAGTAAAAACAGATATGTATAGTAAAGTTTTGAGTGAGAGTTTTAGAAATAAAGAGATCTATATCAGTATTGAAAGTGAAAGTAATATTGTTAGAGTTTGTAAGTTAAGAAGTAGGTAATATGATATTGTTTTTTTTTTAGTAAAGGATGTAATTTCTTGTAATAATTCCCATTTATGTTGTTTAGTGTTATAAGTTTGCCAGATAGTAGAGTTAAACCAAGTAAGTAATGAGTTAGATAAAGAAATAAAAAAATTGTTAGCTAGTTTTTTTAGAATAAGTTGAAGTTAGATGTATTGATTAAGAGTTATTGTACTCTGAATGAGTAATAGTATTGTATTGTATATATTTAGATTGAGAGGAGTGTTTTGTATAGTAAAAATTTGTATTATTGCATTTGATAAGATTTCTGTAATGTTTAAAGAGTTTAAAGCATTCGAGATTTTATTGGTGAAAGTGTTTTGTGGGTTGTAGAAATGAAGTAAGCATTGAAATAAGTGTTCAGTACTTTCATATTGATTGCAATATGAGCAATTTGGAGATAAATAGAGAAGAGGATAGTGGGTATAAAGATTTGACATTGTAGATAAATTATCGAGAAGTATTTTGTTTCTAATAGAATATAGTTTAAGATTGGAGTTTTGGAAATTAATAATTTTAGTTAATAATAGAATGTTTATAGTTAGAAGGTTTTATAGTAGTTTGAGTTGAAGAAGTTTGTTAAATGTTTGTATTAAGATTAGGTTTTTACAGAATTTATGTAGTTTGTATATGATTGAAATTTCTTTCTAAAAAAAATAAATAGGTAGGTAAAAGTAATCAAGATTAAATTTTAATTTAGTTTTGTAAGCACCTTGTTTGGCAAAAGAATCAGTTATATTGTGTAAAGTATTTTTTGAATATGATTGAACTTTGTGTATGATGTAATTGATGTTTTTGAGTTTTATTAAATAATTGAGCATATGTATAATATTCCAATTATTTTGTTTAGTTTGTGATTTGTAGTAGTAGAGTAGTGCATTGGAGAGTATTTGAATAGTAGATAAACTGTCTAAGTGGATATGAATTGGATAATTGATAGGTAAGATGAGAAATAGAAGAATAAGTACTGCTAATTCTGCTCATGTTGAATTTGATGCATAAGTTATAGAAGTATTAAATTTGATTTGTGTATTCTTTTCAAGGATTAAGTGATGCCTGTTGAGATGTTATTTGTTTGTAAATTGAGTATAGAGGCATCTGTATAGAAGTTTAGATTGGTTGGTTCTAATAATAGAATTTTTTATAAAGATCAATGCATTGGTTTTGGTAAGTAGAATCAGGTATTATGTTTTATATTAAAAAAAATTTTTGAGGAAGGTATTGAGAGGAAGGATGAGGATTGGAAAACTGGTTTGTAGAGCTCTAAGTAAATATTTTAAAGTGCTTGAATTTCTTTATTGTTGATGTTAAGCTCAAAGTGTTGTTGTTTTTTTTGTTTTGCATTTTAAATTAATAGTATTTTTGTAATTGATTTGAATCATTGTTAGTATAGAAGAAATACAAATTGTGTTGGATGTTGAATTGATGATTTGGTAGTTTTGAAAGAGTAGTAATGAGTTGAATTTGTTTGTTATTTTGCCTATGTACCAGTTTGAAGGTAAGATGTAAATTGTCTATATATTTTTGATATTATCAGATTGAGGTGTTATTAGATTAAATGTATTTAGAAATGGATTTATTGATAAAAGTTAGATGTTGGTTCATATGCATGTTATAGGAAAGGTGAATATTTGGTTTAAAAGTGTTTTGAACCAGCTTGGAATAGAGTCTTATGAAGATTTGAGGGTTCTTAAATATATGTTTTTCCAAGGAAGTAAATTTAAATTGTCAGCTATAAGGAGTTGTTTAAGAAAAAGGATTTTGTTATTTTTAAGACTTGAAGTTGTTAAATTACTTGAAAATAGAATAAAGTTGTAAATGTTGTTTAGTTGGTTAGTTTGTTTATAAGTTAATAGTTGAGTTAGATAGGAGTTGTTAAGAGATATATTGTTTTTATATAAGTTAAGAAGTTGAGATATTATAATAAAATTAGCAGTTTTTCTGTAATTTTTTAAAATTATGTTTTGTGTTAGAAATGGTTTCTATATTTTGAAAAGCATTCTTTAATTTGGTGTATAGTAATTTGGTTTAGAAGTTCATTAGTGTTAAAGCATCTTTTTATATTACTACTACTAACTTGTAGAATTAGTTTGTTTAGTATAAAAATGTTGAATAATTGTAGGTTTGTAAGTATATTATTGTTTGTATTTGTAAATAAGTGAAGCATGTGTTTGGTGCATTTTGTTAAGAAACTTGATAATTGTTGAAGCTAGTTTTGTGAAGAAGAGCAGATTTGAAGTAAGTATTCAATTGATAGTAAAAGGATAGTATTAAATAGTCAGAATATTTGTATAGAGAGGAGTTTTTTGTATTGGATCATATGAGTGAATTGAGAACTTTGCTAATAATTTTTTAAAGTATAGGTTTAGTTGATCCTTTCCCATCTAGAAAAATACCTAAGTATCTAATTAAATTATTGAATTTGCAGGGTATAATTGGTTAGTTATTAAAGTTTAGAGAATTTATATCTTGAGTAATGATAAGTGATGTTTTTCTGTTAGGTAAGATATGAATGAGATCTGATTTAGATGAATTAACTTGTATGTTATTTAGTTGGTAAAGTTCTGATATATCATCTAAATTATTTTGAAAATTGTTTTTTGATTCACAGTGCCATACTGTATTATCTATAAAGGCAAGAGATGGTATTGTTGTAATAGATAGAATAGTTGAAAAGATTGTTTCTAATGGAGATTGTGATAAGATTTTAAGGAGTTTTAAGTTGTATTTTGAGTTTATGTAGCTAAAAATAGGGTCATAGTAAATTTTGCAAAATAGTGAAGAATAGGTTTCTTCTTATTCTATGCCCAAGTGTAGTGTGATTGGGTTAGTTAGACTATAGGCAGTAATTGCTTTGGCTTTCCTGTCTTGATGAAAGAGTTTAATAAAGTTTAAACCAGTCTGAGAGATGCCAATATGTTTACAGGCATCTAGTAACCATTGAATATTGATTTTGTCAAAGGCCTTGAACATGTCTTGAAAGAGTATCCATGCCTTTTTGTTATTAGTTTTGTAATGTTTGATTGTATTTAGTAATATTTGTATAGGAATATAAGTTGAGCTATTCTTAGTTGCTGTGAAGTTTAAGTTACTTAATAGGTGATGCTGAGTAATGATTTGATCAAGATGGATTGTGAATATTTTAGTAAGACATTTTTTTATAGGTTCAATCAAAGAGATAGGTCTACTTGGTCTAGAGTGAAGTCTCATAAAGATTTTTTTGGGATTAGAAAAATGTTTGATGTTTTTCATAGTGTTGGAGTTTGTTGTAGTATAAGGCATTTTGATAAGAAGAGTCAAATTATGTTTTGACCTTTGAAGTTTAGATGTTTTAAATGTTCATAGTTGGTTTCAGAGAGACCAGCAGCTTTTTGGTTATAGAGGTCATGTATAACTATGTTCCACTCTTCTGAAGTAATTTCTGAGAAAAGATTAACAAAGTATTGTTCATTTTCTGAATATAGTTTGTAAAGTTCATAATATTTTGTATTTTTATGAATTGGTAAATATAGTAGTTTTTGGAAATAGTCTTAAAAATAAGATTGTAAAGCTTGTTTTATTTCAGTTGGTTGGGTAGTAAGTGTATTATTAGAAAAAAGTTGATCTAAGTTTATACTATTATTTTGTTTTTCTAGGACATTTTGGAAGAATATTTTGGAATTTTGGTAGAAGTTGTTGTTTCTTTCTTCAAGTTTGTTTTGAATTTATTTTATTGTATTTTTTTGCTTTTTTTTGAGAATTTGCATTTTTAGCATTTTGATTTTAGTAATAAGGAGTATTAAGAATGAAGTAAAAACAGAATTGTTATTAGTTGGTGTTAAATAGGAGGGTGGTAGTAAAGTATTTTGTAAATATTTATTAATATATAAGTTATAAGTTTGCATACAGTTTAGATTTTTGTTTTAGTTGTACAGATTAGATACAATTCTTAGTGTTATGTTAAGAGTAGATGTGTTAAGAACATATTTAAGTGAGTTATTAATAAGATTGTTAAGAAGATGTAAGTATAGACAAGTAGTCCAATAAAGTAAAGTGCTAATTTGGTTATATTGGTAATAGTTAAAAGATTAGGTATGATTATGTTTATATAGATTATATAAAGTTAAAAGGTCATCTGTAAAGATTTTTATTAAGAAAAACTTAAGTTAAAATGTTTGAAAGCTATAAAAATAGTTTGTTGTTTTTTGATTATTGTTGATATAGAGCTAGGTGGCTTTCTAATTAGTTTGAGTTGCAATTTGTGACCATTTTTGAAAGTGATGTTGAGATGACCATAGCAAATAAATATAAACATGGCAAATTGTACAAATGCAATAACAAATAAGTAGTTCAATAGAGTAGTTATCAAGTTGGAGTGTATAGTTAGAATTATAATAATTTTATGCATTAAATAGTAGGTATGAAAGATTAAAATGATTGCAAGCAAGATTGTCAGCAAGGTTAATAAATTCATTATTCTGGTATGCAGCTACTTTATATAAAATAAGTTGTATGTTGTAAGAGTTTGTAAAGTTAATTAAAGTATAGCAAAGTGAGTAATATAGAGTATTGATGAATGATAATTTGAGTAATGTTAAATTGGTACTGTTGTATTTGGATATAGCAGATTGTAAATTAGTATAGATGTATACTGCACAGTTTTTGCATGCAGTAATAATAGCAAAAAGAATTGCAATAATTTCTGCTTTAAAGAAGCATGGCCAAAACATAGTTTGTGCTTGAAAGGTATGTAAGATGTTGTTTTGTACTAAGACCTATTCAATTCCTATTAAGCATTAGGATGTATCTGCCTAAATAACTGATCCATTAATATAGAAATAAAGTTCAAACTTGTTGTAGTTTGAGTTGGCAATTGATTGCAGAGTGTTAGTAAGATTACAATTGTTGAAAACAGATGAAATAAATAATAAAGATATATAGATATTAGCAGTATTAAAAAGTTGAATAGAATGTCAGATAGCAATAAAGTAGAGCAAATCAAGATAATTTGCATTAAGATTAAGTTGTTGATTTTGAGTATTAAATTTTCTAATAAATTTGGTTGCAAGATTAATAGGAATAAATGTTGTACATTTGTTAGTAATAAAATTTAAATTAAGATTGCAGCCAGTGCATAGTTAGTTATAATTAAAGATGTTGGGTATAGTTGTATAGCATAAAGCTCAATATTGCTATACCAATAGGTAATAAGTATTTGTCCAAAAGAAGTTGGTTGTCTTCTGGCTTTATTTATAATTATTTGATCTTGGAATGTAGTAATAAGCTATGGTTTAGAATATTTTGAAAAATGTTTTGTGATGTAGCTAAAGTGATTGATTTTTAGGAGTTGGTAATAGTTGTAAAGAGTTCAATAGTAAAAATAATTTGTTGTGATATCTTCAAGAGTTATAAACCATAATGGCTTTCTGCCTTTGGGTATTTTATGAATTTTTAATAAAATATGTTTTTAGTCAAAAAGACAAAAATTGTCATATATAGTAAGTTTGTTAAGGAAAAAAACATATGTTGGCAAAGTTGTTTTTTAAAAGTTAGATATTTGGAGTATGATAATAGTATTGATTCTAATGTAATTGTTTCAGTATTGACTATGTATAAAATGTTATATATTAGGTTTAGAGTAATAAATAGTCTAAATAAGAAAAGAGCTGAATAATTTTAAGGCTAGTTGTTTGTTTGTTTGGTCCATCAATTAGAGGATTAGGATGATTCAATATATTAGTTAAGAACCAAAAATTATTTTGTAGTTGTTAAAAGTAAATACAGAAACTAGTACCAAAGAGTTTAGTATTATTAAGATGTTTAATAAAGTTAGGAATATGATGTTGTAGTTGAATGTCTCAAATGTTGTGAATATTGTAAAGTTGAAGATAAAAAAGAGTGCTAGTAGGAATTGTACAGCTAAGTTTGGCTTTTTGCTTTACAAGGCCAATGTGATAAGTAAGAATTTTTTACAAATAGCTTAGCTAAGAACAATATTTTGAATGTGATATTCAATAGTAAGTATAATAACAGTATTTATAATATATTATGTATAAGTGTTAGTGATATGTTTGGAACTAGTAATTTTAATAAAATGTTAAGATTCATTAATAATAAGTTGAATTTGTTGAAGACATTTGTTGTTGAGTGTAATCCAGCAACCAAGAAATTTAAAAGGTATGCAGAGTAGGTGAATAGAAAGTATATAGTTGTTAAAAATAATAGAATTGTAATTAGATAGTGAATTGTTAGTTGTAAGTATAAATTTAGAAGAATTAATTTGGATGTTAGCTATGTTGTAAAATAACTCAGCTATTGAAAGAATTTGAAATAGTTCTGTTTGTAAGGATGCAATTTAGAGGTTATCATTCATATATGCAAAGACTAAACAGTATGTTTCAAGTTTGTTAAAATTTTTATCTTTGAGATTGGTAATCCAAGTAGCTTGCATAGAATAGCCTATAAATTGTGAATTAATTAAGCTTATGAGAGGGTCATAGTAGATTCTCCAGAGCAGTAGAGTGATGGTTTTATCCTTATTAATGCCATTGTAAACTGAATATGATGAGGTAAGACCAAGATTAGTAATAACTTGATTATGCCTGTTTGTAAACAGATTTATTATTATGTTTATAGTTTTTAGAAGTAAAGCAAGACATAAAAGTAATTGTTTAAGGAGAATAAAGTTAATAGAGTTATATGTTTTGCTCATGTTCTAAGACAAGAGCCAAATGTCTTTGTGGCTGCAAGATGCATCCTCAATAAGATTATTAAGAATGTAAATAGGAATAAATGTACTATTGCCTAGAAGAGCAATATAGTTAAAAAAAGAGAGGTTAGTGTGTTGTGTAAATACGGAGTTAAGTCTGTTTGTAATAATTTTTGTATAAAATTTTTGAATGTGTTCAATGAGGCTAATAGGTCTTGTTAAATTAAGGTTTTCATCAAAAGTATTGTACTTAGGAATAAGATAGATTCTGCTATGTTTTAATTATTTAAAATCTTGGCCAGAGTCAAGGCAGTGATTAAATAAGGCAGTAATAGATTGAATGCATATAGAACTAGCATGTTTAATTATTTTATAGCTTATGCTTGTAGGATTATAGGCTTTGCTATTTGGGAGTTGGCTATTGTATTGAGTACTTCTTCTGTTGTAATAGTTTCAGTAAGTGAAATATACTAAGTTGGGTTGATGTGTAGTTGAAGTTAATAGTATTGTTGTCAGAAGTTTTGATAGAGATTATAGTTAATTAGTTTGTATTTTGTCTAATTTTCAAAGTGGTTTTGAATATGTTGCTTAATAGCATTTGGTTCAATAATAAGTTGATTTAGTAGTTCAATATTAGAAAAATGAATAAGTTCATAATAGCAGTTAAGAATGCTATTAATGGCCTGTTTAGGTTATAAAACAAGAGTTTCACATCTTTTCTTAAAAGCATTTTGTATTTGTTAATGAAGAAAGAGTAAATTTTTCATGTTGTGTGCATGATATAGCTGTTTCCAAATATTACTAGCATGTGTAATCCATACCTTAATATGGTTAGGTAAAAGAATTA
The DNA here is from genome assembly GCA_910591915.1 of Cetraspora pellucida. Lineage (NCBI taxonomy): Eukaryota > Fungi > Glomeromycota > Glomeromycetes > Diversisporales > Gigasporaceae > Cetraspora > Cetraspora pellucida. The sequence continues at coordinate 9,437 of CAJVQA010003327.1, forward strand.
GTTGAAGATTACATTATGCTTAAAGATTTATTGATTGAATATTATAGTTATAGCTTTGTTTGCAACTAATTTTGTTTGATATTGATTGCATTGCAGAATTAATAAAAAAGTATTTAATTTTGTGCCAAGTTGTTTGAAGAGTTTCATCTAAGTGTGTAGTAAGAGGAGTGTTGTGAAAGTTAAGATTCAATATAAGAAGATTAGAGAACTTTGTTTATTTATAAAATTTATTGCCTTGTAGTTAAAGATTCTATGACTTATTTCAGTATAATCTCTTGGAGGTTTGCTAAATAAATATATTAGAAAATGTCTATAAAGATAGGAGAATTAGATGATTACTAAGAGTACTAGTGTTGCTTAAGTCAATATTATATAAGAGAAGAAATTGAATAGTAAATTGGTCAGTTTAGATGTAGTCTATATAACTACTACTAGAGTTATTAGACCAAGTATAATGTGTGTTGTCGAAATGTGCTCTGATATTATATATATTGAAATTATTAAGAAAGTTAATAAGTTTAAATTTGCTTAATGAGCTGTAAATAGAGTCTTGTGTATTAAAATTTTTTAAAATAATAGAGTAAAAGTTTAAGTGGCATACTTATTGAATTTAATTAATAACAGTATTTTGTATTTCATTATGTTTTACAGAGTCTGTAGATAAAAGATATACTGAGATTATGTGAAGCTTAATATTGCTTTTAAAAAAAGATCTAAAGCAATAGCTTCTTCTAGATGTATTATACAGTTATGCATATAGGGTCTAAGATAATTGTATATTATAATAGCTGTTCCCTCAGTTAAAGTTTCAGAGTTGAACTAATAGTAAGTGAAGATGTTGTTACAAAAAAATAAGGTTGTTTTGTTTAATATTTTAGTTTCTGTAATGTTAACAACAGAAATATCATTCTGTAAGCAATAGTTTAACCAGGTTTCTTTTTTAGTAATAGTGTTGAAACCTTTAACATTATGAGTTGTAATAATAAGCTTAAGATCATAAATTTAATTTAGATTCAGAATTGATTGAGAAGATAATGTTGGTAAATTGTGAAATAGTTGTAATAATTAATTAGAAGTAAAAAGAAGTGAGAAATTTGAGAAAGCTGATCTTGATAGATTAGAAGATTCAGAGTTTATTTAAGATAAATAGCTAGAAGTAAGAAAATATTAATGATCTAGAGGTGTTGATATAGTAAAGATTGTTGTTGGTGAGTTTGATTTTAGTTAAATGTTCAGATAATGCCAGATAGCTTGAACTAATAAAATAAAGTAATTTGGTAAAGGTTTGGATTGAATAGAAGATAGACATAAGCTTCACTATAGTCATTTTTAATAGAGATAGTTAATATGTAGCTACATAAGTTATTATGTGAGTAGCCAAAACTGTAGATATGTCATAAAAAAGTATTAATAGTTTGAGAATGAGAAAGTAATAGTATGTGATTGTAAAATAGAAATTTGTTGTAGCAAGTATTAAATTAAATATTGTCATAGTATTGTTTAGCTATGGTGGTTTTATTATAGCCATCTAAGATAATTTCTACTAATTAAGAATAAGTATTATCTAGTTCCTTATTCTTTATGATTAAATTATAATTAATGTATTATTGTTTATTAGAGAGAATTTAGAAGAAATAGGTATAGATAGATAGTAGATATAGCCTGATAGTTGAGAAAAGAAATATTCAAATAAGGGTTGAGACAATAATGATAGATGTATATAATATTCACTATAATCAAGTTTGATTGATATTTTGAGTGCATAGTTAAATTATTGTATTGTATAAAATTGTATTGATAGATGTGTTTTAAAAAGGAGTTAAGTGTTTGTGAGTGTGAAAGTAGGAGTAGATTTAGACATGCTAGCCATTGGTTATAGTATGAGTCTGAATTATATAATGTTTTGTAAACTAGTTCTTGCAGTATTTTCTTAATGTTTAATGATAAAATGGAATTCAAAGAAGTAAAAGATTCCTTTATAAATTTGTATACTGTATACTCAGCTCTCACAGCTGTGAAGAGTGCCATAGTCTGCTCTGTATGTTGAGTCTGATTATTATTAACTTGGTTCTCTGTGCAGTTTAGTAGAATTTAATAAAAATTGAAAAGTATATTTTTTAGAAAATATTAGTTTGTACATAATATAATAATTAGAATTTAATAAAATTAGTATAGTTGAAAGCAAAAAGTTTAATGTATTTAGTTTACTTAAAAGTAAAAAAGTATAATTAAGTATAAATTGAAAAAAGCTAAAAGATTATAAATAAAGATAATTTTATTAATATAAATAAAGATAATTTTATTAAAATATAAAGTTTTTATATCAAAAAATTAAATATAAATAAATTTATATTGTTTTAAAATAAAAAGTTGTAAAGAAAAAGTTTAATTAGAAGTTTAAAGCCTGTTAGTTTAGTAAAATATTGAGAAAAATTAAATTATTTATTAGAGAAAAGTTAATTTTAGTAATTTATAAAGAGAGTTAAGTAATTAACATTTCAGTTCTCACTAAAATTATAAATTAAATAATAATATTAAATAACTAATAATTTTTAATTTATTAAATTAATTTAAAATAATTTAACTATTATAATAATCTTTTTAATAAGAGAATTTTAACAAACTTAAAATTATTAAAACTAATTACTAGATTCTGTAATTAAATAGATATATATTGTTATAAATATAAATAATAATTATAAAATAATACAAAGTCTGAATTATATAACTTTTTTTTTTGCTTTTGCTAAGACTATTAGTTATTAGTAGCTACTGTCTTTATTGTAATTTAATTATAATTATATAAAGAGATGTAGTAACTTAGTAAAGTGAATAAGTTATCAATCTTCCAAGTAGTAGATTGGAAGTTCAAAATCTACTGATAGTGAAAATTTGAAAAACTACCTATATAATATTAGTATTATGGAAGGTAAGTAGTATTATAACAATAGCATTCTGTTAATCAGTTAAAATAAGATACCTGTAACTATAGTTACACTAGCATGTCTAGCAGATTATAGATATCTGTGAACTGTTAGAATTATACAGAAAAATGTAAACTGTTATTGGATATTGCAAATCCAAAATAAGTCTTTATAGCTATGTAAATCTGTAAAACTAAAAAAACTGAAGCCTACTTGGAAAGACCTAAGTAGAGAGATAGCACAAATTTTTAATGATACTACTATAAAAACTAAACCTAAAAATGAATACTAATGTAAATGAATTAGTAGTCAAGAATCTTAGATAAGAAATAACATCAATTAGATTATCAGAAGTTTTGAATCAGAGAAAAAGAATCTTAAGAAGTAGTTTCTTGTGATATCAGAGACAGGTTACAGTCTTTCTGAACTATTGGAATAGGAGTCTAAGAACTAAAATAAAATATAAACTAAATACTAGAGATATACTATGAAGTTAGTACTGGGGTCTGAATGAATTTTATAAGGACAAGCCTTGTTAATAAAGATTAAATATAAGTAGTTAGTTAGCAAGAAAGCTCTTTGAAGCCTTACAGTCAGGTGATGTATTCAGAAATATGTAATGGCTTAACAGACATATAGACAAAGAAGTTAGGGTTAAGTTAGATGACATTTCAGTATACAGAAACTTGTACACTATCTGTTAGTATAGCATAAAGTTCACTTTGTACAAGTTATATAATTATAATTAAATTTATAATAAAAACAGTAACTACTAATAACTAACAACTTTAGTAAAAGCAAAAAAAATAAAATTATAATTATATAACTTGTAAAAGATAAGTGTGCAACTAGTTATATGAATAGCTTTTGGCTATTTATTTAAGTAGTCTATCTTAGTGTTTGGAACCAGTTTTATTTTTCTTATGTTAAAACTGGTTTTAATTGGATTTAACATAAGAAAAATAAACCCGGTTTCAAACTCTAGTCTATCTACAAATTTTATACTAGCTGCCATATTTGTAATCTGCTAAAAGATTACTTAATTAAAAACTCTAATTCTTATACTACATCTAACAGATAATGCACAAGTTTCTATATATTTAAGTGCTGTCTAATCTAACTCTATTCTTCTTGTCTGTATATTTATTAAGCTATTACATATTTTAGATTATTTTATCTGATTATAGGGCTCTAGAGAGCCCTCTTGCTAACTAATTATCTATATTTAATTTTTTTATTAATAAAGCTTATTCTTGCAAAGTTTATTCAAATCCTAATATCAACTTTATAGCATATCTCTAGTACTTATAATATATTTTTGTTTTGTTATCAAAATCCCAATTCAGATAATTTAAAAGAATTGTAACCTGTTCCTAATATCTTAGAGTTTTGCCTCTTAAGATTTTTTTCTTCTAGTTTAAGACTTTTAGTAGTCTAGTTAGTGATATTTCTCATTTAAGATTTTTGTTTACTTAATTTTTTTATATTAGTAACTGTTTTTTAAATCTAGCTTTTACAGTAATATCATTAAAGATCTGTACTACTTTTCTATTAAGTCTTCTCATATGGGCTTCATTTTTTAGTTCTATAAATTTATATAACCTTAAGAACTTATCTTGGATTTGTATTAGCTAATGCCAGCTTGCATTTCTTTATATAACTTAAACATTGCACAAATGCTCTATAATCTGCAGTCATGTTGGCATAATCATAGTTGCAAATATCTTATTTTAATTAATTAACAGAATATTATCACTATAATATTATCTATGTATTATATAGGCAATTATTCAAATTTTTATTATTAATAAGTTTTAAACCTATAATCTATTATTTAGAAGGTTGACAACTTATCTACTTTACTAAGTCATCACATTTCTTAATCATATAATTTAATACTTAAGCTTTTAAATTTTTACTAATAAAATAAATAATTTAATGACCTTTAGAGTTAATAGTATAGTAGTTATGTTCCAAGGTCACAAATCACAAGGTTGCCAATTCAAATCCTAGTAATAGTAATTGTAGAGATGTATTTCCAAAATAGAGAACTGCAACACTGCAGAACCAGGAACTCAGAATGTTCAATAGACAGACTTATTTCTGAAAATAACAAGTGACCTGTAGTTAAAAAGCCACATAGTAATAAACATGAGTTGGAGTCCAATTTGGAATAACCAAAGTTATGAGACATAATGTAAGGCAAAAAGTCTATCAATAAAAGATACTACATGAACTCATGGTAACAGCTGGTTATAACTAAAGCCTGGCAAAGCCTTTTGATACCAGCAGGAATCAGTACAATAGTTGCTTTTAAAAAGTTTAAAAGTACAGACCAAGAGAGGTTGAGGTTTAGTTTCAAAAGTATATTAAGGACATTAGTTCAAAAAATATAAAGAATGCAAATAGATCTTGGCAAAACTAGTTAAAAGAAAAAAAAAATACTTATTTAATATTAGCTAATAATAAAAAATAAATTTGATTTCATAACTATAAAATACCAAATAATTAAATATAAAACTTTATAAAATAAGCTTATATAAATTTAGATAAAAAAATTTTTAAAAATGATCTAATTAAAAAAGATGTAGTGGCCTAGTGAAATGGTTAGCTATCAATTTTTCAAGTGTTAAATTGGGTGTTCAAATTTTATCAATAATAAAAATTTAAATAATTACTTATATAATATTTATATTACAGCAACTGTTACTAACAATTAGGTTAGGATATCTGTAATGGTAATCAAACTAGCATGACTGATAGGTCATAAAGCATTTGTATAAATAGTTATACAAAAAAATACAAACTAACAAATCAAGTAGTGCAAATACTAGATAAACTTTATAATCATATAAATTTGTTAAAATTAGATAACATGAAGTCTATTTAAAAAGACCTAAATAAAGACCTGCAGGTCAATAGTGAAATGGTTATGCTTCCAGGTTGCCAATTGCAAGATTGCTGGTTCAAATACAATAGAAGATAAAAACTGAGTTAGGATCACGATTATTGATTAACCACATCTGATAGTGCATTACGAAAATAAGAAGATCTTTGATACCCAGATCCTTAAATAGAGACAGATCTAATATAAAAAGACGTGATGATTAGAAGGCCAAAAATAATAATAGAACAAAAGAATTGCTAATTGGGTATAATTCTAGTAAAATTTTGGGGTAATAAGAACACAAAATTAATATATAGATAGTACTGTAAATATACATAAATAAAAATATAAAATATAGGCAGAGTCTTAATAAAAGGTCTCATGAACTTGAAAAATTCAAATTAATAAAACAGCTGCTAGCTGCAACCTACTAGTGACTATGTAGTAGGAAATTTAAAAAAAAAAACTGAGTAAAAAGGTAGTTAAATTTTCAATAATCTTACTATAAGGCTAGTCTGAGAAAATAGATACCAAGGTCATAGTACCTGATTGTAGTACCTGAATGGGTAAGAACCTTTAGGTCAGGAATTTTGAAGATATCACTAATCAGGTCACTGGAACAAACTAAAGAAAAAGAATATCAGATTAACCTAATATATCAATAAACTAAACATAATTTAACAAAGACTATTTAGATTAGAAGTCTGGTAAAAGGTAAGTGAAAAAGCAAAGATATACTAAAGTACTAAGGTTATGCTATGAAGTAGATGCTAGGGTCTATGTAAACTCTATAAGGATATAGCAACCAAATAATATAACTCTGACTACAAGTATTGGTTCTACTATAATAATATCTAGATCAACTATAAAAATAGGTACAAAAAACTCTGAAAGGTTTATTTTAAGGATAAAATAGTTTTAAGATTAAAACAATGACCTGGACTTAACTCTGTTAATGTTAACAGAAATGCAAGTTCAGAAGGTTTAAAATAGAACACTCAAGTAGAGGTGTTAGATACAACAATTTGTAAGAAACCTTCAAGCAAACTCCTTAAATAGGTAATATAAAAAAGTTACATGTATAACCAATTGTACACTCTTCCTGTAGTGATTTATAGAATTACATTACCAAACAAGTCATTAATAAAAGTCAAAAGACAAAGAGGTTACCTTAAAAAAAAACCCTACTTGTAAAAAACAAACACTATATATAATAATAGTATTATAGAAAATCTTGATTATATAATAATTATATATATATGTTCTTAAGACAAAAAAATAATATCAACATTTTTGCACCTTCTAGTTAGATAGTATAAACATCTCTATATTTAACTTGTAAGGTAACTAATAAGTTATGCAAAGAAGTCCTACTAGGATCATTAAAAACATAATTTTATTAGAAGAGTAATCTGAAATAACACAAACTAAAGTAGTTAAAGAAGCAACAAACGTATAAATAGGTTACAGTAAAAGATCAACTTATCAAATTAAGAAGCATCTCCGGCAAAGCATAACAATTTATTTAAGTAAAATATTTACACAACATAAACTCTAAATAATACTCATGAAATAGATTTAAATATCTTACTTCCAATATATCTGAATCTTTTAATTCATGATTACTAATGAATGCTTTATGAAACAATTATCTTACTTTTTTGCAAAATTAATATACTTTAATATAATCATTGCTTAATATATGCTTCAATACAGACAATATTACTACAAACACCACTTAGTAACTTCAATCTTTTGTTAACAGATGTCATAATTGAATGGTTTATCAAGTTGATGAGTCAGTTGATACAGAAGCATGTATTCTTGATAACAGAACTTTACCACCGCCAAGAAAAATCATTTCCTTAGTCGCTAAGAAACAGCACCGAAAAACCAGGTTATCTGTATAAAATGTATAAAAAAGGTCATAATTCGTGTACATGTGTTCGAAGACATAAAAATGCTAAATAAGACGATCTGCGTCTAGTAATTATGTAATTAGACTTATGTAATAATTTTATAATAAATTTGCAATTATTCTTTAAATAATATACAGTTCATTTTCCTTTATTTATTTATATTTTTATTTTTTTTGAAAAAAATGGTATAACGATTACTTAAACATCTATTTAATTACGAGATTATGATAGATTGGCTTTTTTTAGATTTGGGCCCTTATTTGTAATAATTTTTAATATCGGGCCTCTATTTGTAATTATTTTTATTTTGGGCCCTTATTTTAATTATTTTCGAATTTGGGTCCTTATTTTAATTATTTTCGAATTTGGGTCCTTATTTTAATTATTTTCGAATTTGGGCCCTTATTTGTAATTTCCCCTACTTTTTAATACATAGTTTTGCTAGTAAAACTTAGAGATCCTAAACTATGGTAAAGATATAAGCCTAGATTTTTAGTTAAGGTGAAATTTTTGGAACGCTGAACATTTTTATCAGTACGTCCACCAATTTATGAGATATACCAACTGTGGTGTTGAACACCAACCGGTGTGATTTAGTAAAATCTTTAGTTTATTGGGACCAAACTTAAATAACATACACTTAGGAAGCAATAAGAAAAGGTGCATTTAGAGAGGGTATGCACTCACAGAGGGTGCAATTATGGAGGTTTTACCGTAACTTTTACAATCATATTAAGTCTTAGCAGACATAAATATAGTTATTAAACTTTTGTGAAAGATAAGAGAAAAACAAATTAAGAATGCTAAAAAAAGAAATAGGTTAACTGAATAAATTAACGATTATATTATCTAAAAATAGATGCTTCCAGATGATCAATAACAGTAATATTGTTATTCGAGACTGTCCACTATAGTATCAATGTCAAAGAAATCTGTAACTACCAAAACTCCATATATACCATATTCAGTTGTTACTTTAATAGAAGGAAAATAGTTCTTCAGTCGCTTTTCTATTGTACTAACAACCTTTTCATGGTTTAAGAATGCATAGGCTTGTTTATTAAACTCTAGAAACCACTCTCCATCTTTATAGTTTTTAAATGGTTCACAAAAGGAAAATCCACCATCTTTAGAATATCCAACTTTGACTTCTGAAATAAATCTGTTTATCGCCTCGTTAATAAAAGGTATCAATTTTTCACAAAATTTATCGATTACTGTAACACCTTGTTGTAAATTACGGGCAGCACGTTTTTCAGAATTAATTGGAATCTTAAAATATTCTATTTCCAATTCAATTGCCCGTTTTGTAACAGGAAATTCTTTGGACTTGGACATTTCGTCATCCCAGAGGATTTCACCAGTACGGTAATATTCTAGAATGTAATAAAAAGCATGACCATTTCGATCGATAAAATACTCGTTACCACCAGGATAAATTGGTTTGGGTGGTTCAGCATTTTTAGGATCAAATAATTTTCCTAGTGTTGTTTCTGGATGAGCAATTAAAGAACTACGAGTAGTTTCAAACTATAATAAAAATTAAAATTAATTCTTATTTTAACACAATGTAATTTTAAAAGGGGTATTGGGCTTACTTTAACACCACCAACATTTAGGATTATTATTTCATCGTCCATTTCGTTTTTTATGATTGTATTTTTAACATGTTCAAGCAACTCATCCATGTTTATCCTTTATAATTAAAAAGTTTTATTTTTATCATTATATAATGTTTCATTTTAATTATGAAATTCAATCAGAACACTTGTTTACCATAGTTTATAGATAAGAAATGTAAACAGACGGTACAAGCAAATAAGAACATTTGTTTACCAGTCACAAATTTTGATCAGCATAGGGATAGAATTCAGAATCGGGGTAGCTGAACTTAGAATCCCAAGCTGGGTATCCGGCTCGATCTTAACAAATGTATTACAAATTACCAATTCTAATGTAAATGGGAGTTCTTTACCATTTTAAGTAATTTTTTATGCTCACTTGCCAGTTTCAAATTTTATTTTTAAATCATTTATGTACGTACGTCAAAACAGGATATTTGGAAATAAATAAGATTTATCGTGCAGGAACCTGTAATTTATCTCGTATTACCACCCCACAATAAATTACCGGAATGATTGTTTCTTTTTAATGAAATGTACATTAAAACCGAAAACTTATACTCCTAATATAAAATTTTTAATTTATAAAAATCTTTTCTTTATTTGTTGCCTATTCAAAATTAATTACACTTTTTAAAAAGATTTTTTTTGTACATATTTTTTTAAATTTTTTATAAAAAATTTTTATATAAAAAGGAATGAAATTGACAATTTTTTCAAAAGAATTTTTCTTTTGTATAAATTAATTTAAAATAAGATTAAAATCATTTTTCATTAAAGACACAAAAGTAGTTGTATTAATAAATTTGCACTTATGCTTTATTATAAAATTTGTAATATAAAAATTGATTTTCCGAAGATCTTTTTTATAGCCCCTAGCCCATAAAAATCAAAAAAAAAATTAGAAAGCGTACGTATGACA